>LS058208.1:0-10231 GCA_900241095.1 Acartia tonsa
ATGTGGCAAATTATTTTAGTTTAATAAAATTTTTGAAATTCATTTGTTGTTTATCCTACCTAAATATTTTAACTGAAAGTATTTTTCAGTCTATTCACATATGATCTACTAACTAGTGGCTTCGCCCCTTCCTACAGTTTATGCTAATTATGCTGTCAATGATGAGGATAAAAGCACTTTTTTCTTAGCGTGCCCTTAACATCAAGGGGTTCTATATTCAAAGATTTAAATAATGGCCTAAAATCAATGTAAGACCTAAAAATAAAATAGTCTAAAACTATCCCTTAAAGAGGATATCTTCTTTGCTTACGCCTCTTTCGGGTAGGCAGTTGATCCGAATTTACATATTATATATGTAAATCCTTATAATAAAGTAAAAGGATCTCTGTGTGTCTGTCTGTCTGTTTGTGTGTACCAAAGAATCTTGAAAACCACTAAACTGAAATGGTTCACCTTTACAAGGTAGCTTTGCATAAGTCCTGGGAAGGTTTAAAACTATTTTGAGGAAGGGTACTCCCAAGAGAAATCGCCACTAGAAAAAAATTACCATCACCCAAATTTCTTTTACTTTTTCTTTTTAAAACAACAAATAAAAGTGGGTGGATTGTCCCCCCCAACGCTCTCACGGGCCACTAAAGGCCTGGTTTGGCGTAGCCGCTAGTAAGGAATAAACATGAATGCATAGCAATACTATAATCACTACCATATAGAATTATTTAAATTTTCCTAATGACTATAAGTTTAAGATAATGATTACATCGAAGATCAAGTCCTAAAAATGTAAGTATGTCCATAAACATTAACCTTTATCAAGCAGTCTTATAACAAATTTACTTATATTTTTGCTTCGACTCTTATACATTTATATTCTGCTTATTCAGTTCTGACAAAATACAAGTGATAATGTCCGTTTGTCTTACCGTTTCAGTGCTTCGCTTTTATGGATGTTGTCATCCTTGTTTAAGTGAAAAGGACCTAAACAAAGGTTGTGAAATAAAATTTTGACTTTGACTGACTTAAATTGGGAATATCTTTATCAAACATGGAAACTGTACATAATGTTAAACCCTCTAGCTCTATTGGGAGCTGAGTTGGAACTTCAATGACCCCCTACCTCTCTCTGACCGTCAAAGGAATCCGACTGTTTAGTGTTAGTCTTTTGGTTTTCTTATAATCAATTCAAAATTACACCCAAGAAGTATTATGAAGCAAACATCTGGCTTATCTTACAATTTTTGCAATATTGTTAAATTAAAAAATACTAGCTACCTCGCCCCTAGTTTCTAGTGGCCAAATAAGGAGTAACAACAAAATAGCCTAAAACCAACCCGTGGTATTTATAAAGGTTACCACAAAAGCTCAATTTCATCAGACCTGCTACTTTCGAGATCCATAGGTACAGACAAGAAAACCTTAGGATTTATAATGATATTAATGATTTATAATGAAAGATATACTGAATTAAAATGAAGGGTTATAAAATTAATACAATTTTTCTCTCAATATTTTTTGTCAAAAATTTAGGCACTTGGTTAGCTGTTTTGTTTAGTAGAAACCTAGTGGCTGATCTGCATTACAAGCAAACAGACTTTTATTGTAAATTTTCAATAAATCAATATAAAAAATATAGTTTTATATTGTATTTTAAAAACAGTATTATAGTGTAAGATTTAATTTGATTTTGAAACCAGATTGAAGTATATGTCATTTGATACAACTCTTCAGTATTTAATCAAACTATAATTAAAACCATACAATAAACTTATGAAATACAATATTTTATTCTATATAAATAGAAAAATCTCTGACTGTCTGTATTAGAAGTTGAATTTGTGCTCCTAGCATATAGGGGCTCTTAAATCGAAGAGAGGGTAGACAAATAGACTAAAACCACCCAAAGACTTAAATTGTAAATAAAATAGCTCAAATCATCCAGTGATCTATGGAAAGCTTAATTAAAAATGAACAAAAAACCAAGAAAGTTAATTGTTGTTAGTGAGATTTTGATAAAACCTTATATTTTTGAAAATAGTATTTACCCCGATTTATAAAATATCTGTACCATGATATAAATAACCCGCGGCTTTAGCGTAAATGATAGCGATCCTGTAAGCTGTCCAAGACGTGTCGGGATCGAGTCTGGTCCACAACGAGTCACACTAAAAAAAGTTGAAAGTTAGTAATAACTGCTTTGGCCCCCATAAACATAAACTATAAATAAACTATACAACATTAGGACTTCCAGACAAGGGTGAACAAATGGTTGGTTGTCTGTCGTAATATCCTTGGGTGTTGTAAGTTGTTTTATTTTATAGAAAATTTTTTATTACATATTTTAAATTTACATAGTCCTGTTGTTACTAGGTACGCTTTTTGTTGATATAATTGTCCTTGATGCTTAAATTTTGACTATTTTGCTTAAATGATTTGTTATGTTATTGTGTATATAAACATTTCTTTTACTTTTTTGTAAAAAAAATTAATATTTTTTAGACCCTAATGATGTTTATGCTAATAAACGAAAATATTCGGTACCTGATGTATTGATTTTTTCTTGTTGGGGAATAGAATAGTTGGTGCGCGTCCTTTTTATGAATATAATATTAGTTAGAGTATCGCATCCCATTAAACGTGGATGATATACTATGGCTGCTCTTAAATGATCACTTAAAATTGAAGGAGAATCCCGCAATTTAAAAATTATAAATAATATCTTTCTAGTTTGGAAGTATTTAAATTTCCTTAAAACACTTGCACGTGAATTCGAGTGAAGTTTGTTGTAGCAGTATATAATTGTTAAAAAACAATTCATTTTTATTTATTTTTATTGTCTGTAAAGTTTCAAACTAAAAGTTATCCTAGGTAGTTTCAAAGGGAGAGACAGGTATTCATAGTTTTTTAAATCAGCGTCACTAAAAAATACATAGATAGTATAAAATCACGAAACCTTTGTAAAATATATAATAGTTTTTTTGTGACATAAACGACAGACAGACGGACTCAGTAAGTTGTATACTCTTTTGAAATAAGTAACTCATACAAAAATTAGCATTCTATCTAAAATATTGGCTAAGAAAATTTTATTTCCTCAATAGCTTTGTGGACTGTCGTACAGATAAAGTAAAGTATAAAGTAGCTTTGTTTTGTATTTAAATCAAATGTACTGACTTTTTCAATAACTAAGAAACCCTGAGTTCTCTTATAGGAAAGCTGTACATAGGTCTTTACTGGTCTCAGGTCATTTAGTACGATTTTAAAGAAAATATAAGTTTAATAGTAATACAAAGCAAATGGATGGCAGTAAAGTGCTTTTAGTTCGAATACATAAGATTTTTATTTAATTTGAATAAAAATATCCTAATCCTTGAAAAACGTAACTTAGACACAAGAATGTTACTATATTTTTCTTTTCAAGAGTCCGATGCTTAAATATCAACCTAACAAAGCTTGCATTGCATAATGTTTTTTTTTAGTTTCGAGTTAGATATATCTATCTAGTCAGTTTATGATTTGAGTAAGAAAATGAAAGATAATTGTTGTATATTCCCAATGCAATGCTGATAAAAAATATCCTTTCTGTAGAGTAAACTTATTGGTTCAAAAGTGTGGACACTACAAGTTTTAACTGACCAAATAATATTTAACAAAGGAACCCAAAGTTTTTAGGCCAACGAATAAAAGTTTATAAAACTTTGGGTATTAACATAATACATAATCCCTCTGATTGGATAAATGAACTTGTAAATTTATGATAAAATTATATTTTTAAAGATCTAACTGTGTAGTAAATCCTGAAACTTGATGTAATTAGTTAGAGTGGGGAGTAAAGCAATCAATTTAAAATAAATAAATCACTTGTACGTTATATTTTCCTTTATATACCCTAGTATCTTAAGGACTAAGACAATCAACGATTAATTTACATTAATCAAAAGTGGTATTAAAAACAATTCAAGGCCTTGATTATAAAGATGCTTTTCTTAAAATATTGTACATAGGTTTTCATTATTAAAATTGGCAAATGAATAGGAAAGTTACATCATACAATAAGTTGTTGTCAAAAAAATTTTTTAAATGGACCTACAGATTTTCTGATAACAATTATAGAGTTGCTACGCTTTTTTAGATCAGACATAACTATTACAGGAATCAGAAAGCAAACTTTAAAATCGAAATGACAATTTATATGTATAAATCAAATATGAGAACCATCGGGTATAGTCCCTTTCGTGAAAACGCCTCTTAAGGGGCATTTCATCGTATTTTCACAATAGCTTTCAATACGTTATTTTAGGTTGTGTTTAAGTTAATTTAGATGATTGACCCATAGAGTTAAGCAATTGGCCCCACAGGGTTAGAGCCTCCCACAGGGGCTAGAAGTAGAAGAACAGATGTGAAAATACGACGAAACGCCCCTTAAGAGGTATTTTTACAAAAGGGACTATACCCGAACCATCCATTACGGACTTATTGTTCGGTCTTCGCATTAATTTTTTTTTTATAAATGAGCTATAACAATTAAATTGATATTATGTCAAATAACTTAAATGTAATTTAGTACAAATGTAAGAAATATAATTGCAATGAAAGCAAACAACCTGATCATCTACTTATAGAGTAGCTTCGCGCACGAAAAATTAATATTATATCAAATTATTGATTCATTGAACCCATATAAAGTAAATAAAGTGTGCAAGATTGAAAAAATTAGCATATGAAAAGCAACAAGTCTAGTATATCACAGGGATCTAAAGGGAAAAGACAAAGGCTGATAAATATATCTACTTCCCTGTTGATAATACACAAATTTACCACTTACGTAGATTAAAATTAGTGGTTGAATTATTTGACACTGAACTAAATGAACTAACATATCAATGTCCAATAAAAGTCCCCAAGGTTGTTAAGTCAGCTAATAAGAAAATGTTATAAGATTTTAGGGACTAGTGTAATTAACATCCCAATGTTCAATCCCTTCCTGAGTATATCAACATTCCTAAAGTCTTTGGCAACTCTAGTGTTACTAAAGACGTCTTTACTTGAGTAGTTAGTCAGTTTGATTAACATTTAATAAGTTTTGGAATTAATTTTATTTTCTCATTTTTTTCAAATAATCCTTATTTATAGAGGAGTAAGTTTTTAGTTTGTAGCATAAGATTTTGATAACTACTGAACCGATTGAGTTCTTCTTTTTATAGAAACTTGTTATAGGTGATTGGATGGTTTTAGGCTTTAATTTTGCTTTCCTTTCTTTTCGTATACAGAGGAAGCTTTACAAAGTGTCTAAAAAAATCAGCCATGTGACATCATAAAAATTAGGAATAAGAGGAGAAGTGGGAAAGAAAACCCCTAAAAAAGAGATGTATAGTCCCTCACTTTTAAAACGTCACATGGCTTATTTTCAAAAGATTTTGTTGTGATAATTTAATCTAAACAACTGTAGCAACCATATATATATATATTATAATTGAGAAATCTAAAGATGTGGAATGTGTTATTTCATAAAACAGCAATATTTATTTCATTATATATTATTAAACAAACAAAAAATTCTTTAACCGACTTTATCAAGCCTTTGATGAAAATGTGATTTAAAAATACAAATAAAAAAATATGGAAGGATTATTTTCTTTGCTCATATACAATCATACCCTATCGATTTTTTGTGTAGATTTGCCTGATCTAATAGGCTTTTGAAATGTCTAAGATTATTCAAGAATTCCACTGATTTTTCTCTACAACTATTTTTATCAGTCCATCTGTCTGTTTGCTCGCCTTCATGTCAAGGAGGAATATAAAATAAAAAATTATTGCAATTACTTTCTAGTGAGGATTCTCTTAAATAGTGTTTGTCTGTAAATTCTTTTAAAGTTAAGATAAATAAATCCTCAAATTACATTTTATTATTTCTTTACAGTTGAGTAGAAACAACATAGAATTGTGTTTCTCTGACACATAGACATATAAAGTTACACTTATACATAATAATAATCATTTAGTAACCTTCTATATTAATTACAATAGACTTTAAAAGTAAATGATAACAAAATTAAGAAATCAAAAATACTTTTCCCCATTATTTCAAAATTAATTGAAATAAAGGTGTGATAATTTTTCCTAAGACTAATCCAAAACCCTTGTGGGCCCAATGTCTGCGATGCCCTAACCCTGAAAGGCTACCAAGTTCACAATAAAAACTATCCTAACCGACCTATAGTAAAATTAAAATTACCAAAGAAAATCTGGGTCATGTGAAGGAACGCAGTTGCGGGTTGCGTCATATTTTCACAGTAGCTTTTCTCCTAGCTCTAACTCTGCGGGGATATTCACCTAACCTAACCTAACATAACCTTTCAAAATAAAAATACGACGAAACCCGCAACTTCCTCCCCTATCTAAACAAAAAGATTTTTATTATAAAAAAAAACACGATTTTCTTAATCTTTAAAATTGTATAATTTGTGTAGTTTAGACTTTAGCAGAGTATTTGGGTATAGTCCCTTTCGTGGCAACGCACTTTAAGGGGCGATTCTTTGTATTTTCTGTAGCTTTTTCTCCAATTTCTGGCCCCTGTAGAGGGCTCTAACCCTGCGGGGCCAATTGCCTAACCCTGTAGGGCAATCACCTAACCCATATAACCTAACCTAACCTATAAAAAGCCATTTTAGAAATACGACGAATCGCCCCTTAAGGTGCGTTGCCACGAAAGGGACTATTCCCGAGTGTTTAGTACCTATCAAAAACTCAGTCTAAATGAGTTTGGTCTAATACAAAAAGATGACTTGCAATATACATTTAACTTAACCAAATTCATAATGTAGAACATTAATTTAATACAATCTCTCTGATATATTTTTTTCCTCCACCTATATAGATTCCAATATGTATGATTAAGATTTCTTTTATGGCCATTAGAGCAATCTTTAACCCAGCATTAAGCCTACCCTATAGATCTTTTTATCACCCTAATACAAAACTCGACCCAAATGATGAATGAAATACTTTTTTTTAAAGGATGGGAGGTAAAAAGTTCCTCACTTAAAATCTAAAGTATGATGCTAAAATATATTTATTTAATTTGTTTTATAATGAGAGGATAATGAGCTGTTTATTACACTTGTCCTTAAAGTTTTATAATAAATTTTTGGCTTCACAACTTTGGTGATTTTAATTGGTTGATTCATTAAGTTGAATGTTCAAACGTTTCAACCACTAATCGCACACTACACCAGAATGGGTAATTTTGTGTATCAATATTGGGGATGTGGATCTATTCATCGGGCATTGTCGTATCCCTTTAGATCCCTGGGTATATATAGTTTCTAGATAATTTTATAAGAAACTCCGCCTATCTATCTACTTGTAAGCTTTCAGACTGTGTATCTATCTTTATATGTTTATTTTTGTCTATACCGGAACAGAAAAGCATCTTGTAAGTTATTAATAACACAGGCATAGAAAAAAAACAATGATATGTTTTTTTCCTAGATTTTACACACACAAAAAATATTTTGTAAATTCTATTATTCTGTCTCTTGAGTTATGATTAAAAATCTCTTTGGCTTTAATTAGTCACTAGTGTCTCCGTCCCTAGCCTCTAGTAGATCTGTATTCGAAGAGACAGAGAGGGCTAGGAAAATAGCTTAAAGCCATCAAAAGACTTAGATATAAAAAGATATTGGCTTAAAATCATTACTGGAGCTAACTTAATCTCATCAAAAAAAGAATTAAATCGGTTACTAATTATTGAAATCTTAAGCCTAGATATACTACTTTATTTAATAGTACTAGCGGAATCGCCCCTAGCCCATAGGGCTTTGGCCCTATGAGGTAAAAAGAAGTCAACCCTTCTATATAGAATTTGTTTTTAAGAAAAATAGGCACTGCTACAGGCTACCTACTGCTACAGTAGGTATATTCCCTGAAGAGTAGAATCCAATCGGTTCAGTGGTTACCGAGATCTGAAGGGACAGACAGACAGACAGATGGACAGACGGACGGGCAGACATCATTCTACTTTGTAGTATAGATATCTATACTATCAACAAGTCTATCTATTAGTACATCTAATGGCGTACAATGCAATTCACATAGAGGGGTCAGAAGTCATGAGGGGTTAAAAAATGAGAGGTATGCTACTGACTTTATCTATCCATTTATCTACCCAACTATCTATCTATATATCTGCCAGTCTATAAACATACTTATCTATCTACAAGTCCATAAATATTTTATCTACCTATCTATCTGTTAGTCAGACTCTTAATAGTAAACAGGAACTAAACAGCATCTAGCCTTGATAAGGATAGTGTGCCTTAATTTCTACATATTATCATATTATCAGAGTGTTTCATAATCGCAATACATAAGGAACGGGACATTGGGCTGTTTATTACACTAGTCTCAAAAGTTTATGATAGCAATTTCTTATTTCTTGGCTTAACAAAGTTGGGGACTCCTATTGAATTGTGATTAGTTGGTTCATTAAGTTGAGTGTTTAAACGTTTTTATATACCAATTGCGATTTGCAGAAGGGGTAATTTTGGAGATCAATTTAACGACCATTGTCTTATCCCTTCAGATCCCTGGTCAAAATAGAATATAAATTATAGGTGGTGGTTATTGTGATAGTAGACAAAATAATGCCATATCTCCCGGTCATACGCCGTCATGAGTCAGGTTGGAAGGATGACGCAAATTTTTTTCGTGATTTGAAAAATTATCTTTATATTATAGCGATTAAATGATCTTGCAAGCATTCGCTTTTATCTTATTGAAAAAAATAGTAAATCAAATAGCGAAAACTAAGATCTGAAATTTACGTCAACCCTTCAATATGATGCATGACCGCTACGACCGCGAGACGTGGCATTACTTGGTCCACTATCCGTTATTGTCTAAAGTGTAACAATTGGGTAGGGACAGTTCGTGATAATTTGAAAATGGATGTAGAAAATACGTGTATATTATGACAGGGGACAATTAATGTCAATTCATGTTGCTAACATGGAACTCATTTATTACCCATTAATATAAAAGATTTGGTGGAGATAATTGCACACCAATAATGATTCCTATGCAGACACTGTATATACAGTTTAGCCAGGGATAAGACAATGGTCAATAAATTGATGTACATCTCAATTATAATACTAAAAAATACCGCTTCTGTAAATTGCAATTAGTAGTTGAAACATTTGGAAACTTATTAAACAAACTAATCAAAATTTAATAAAAGTCTCCAAAGTTTTAAAGCCAACTAATTGGAAAACGTTTGGGAACCAGTGTAATAAATGACCAAGTGTCCCCTCCCTCCCTGTATGCAGGCACTGTGTGCTGTTACCTAGAAGGGGGAGGGGACATTATACTAAAAATTAAATTTTTCAAAATGTTATACTATTTAGAGATACAAAAAGTGTCGTGTGTGACGTCATACAAACACGTCTTCAAAGGAAGGGAGAGAGGAGAAGCGGGAAAGGAAACCCCTAATAAAAGAGATTGGTTTAGACGTATTTTATGACGTCACACATGAAACATTCTGTATCTTTCTTCCATTTGTTAGTCTTAAACCTTTGGGTACATTTATTAAACTTAAAATTGGTTGCTTAAACCTTTCAACCATTTGTTTTTTTTTACACAGAAGGGGTTATTTTGTTGAGAATCAGTGTATATAAATATATTGTCTATTGCCATATATATTGATAAAAATTTGTGAAATGTTCAAATTTCTTGAATGATAATTATCCCTCATATGCCTGCAAGGACTAAGTAAGTCAGACAAGACATAGTAATTACTTATTAATATTTTTTACAGATGTCTTATGGTGTTATATATTATATGTGTGTTCCGTAATATCTCACAAATAATAATAAAAGCCTAGTATGGATAGAATGTACATAAAAACAAGGATCTTAAGGGATAAGACAATGGCCTATAAATTGATGTACATCCCAATGATGATACACAAAATTACAATTAGTAGTTCAAACTTTAACTTGACACTCAACCTATTGAACAAACCAATAAAAATTAAATAAAGTCTCCAAAGTTTTTAAGCCAACAAATAAGAAATATATATTAAAAAACTTTGGGGACTCGTAAAATAAACAACCCAATGTCCCTTTCCTCCCTGATATAATAATGACAAACTAGTATATTTATTTCTCGTATTCATTCGAATCCGGTGGATAGGAACCGGTTCTCATCCATACGAAAAAACTATGTCTAGCA
>LS058209.1:0-10231 GCA_900241095.1 Acartia tonsa
AGAAAGTAGTCTTTCAGTTCAGATTGTTGTACCTTTATTGAAAGTTATTGGTATTTCTACATTCAATGTAAAGATTTCAGAATAGAATGTTGGTGTTTGTTTCTATGTTTTTCAATCTAATAAGAAGACAAGAAAGTAATGGTTTCCTGATAGCTAACCAACATTTAAAGGCCCTATAGTGTTTTAAATGCTTGCTATTTCATACTATTTTGTTTAAAATGCATACTATTTCATACTATTTTTAAAAAATTTGCATACTATTTTTAAAAATTTTACATACTATTGCATACTATTTACTTTTTTTTTGCATACTATTTTATGCTATTTTGAAAAAAAGTCTGTGGCCACCCTGACTATACCCCATCTGCCTTAAAATTTATAAAATGTATGAAATCCCCACCTCCCCCCCATAGTTATGAGCTTTTAGTTTCAAATCATGTGAATTTTTCACATTTTATACTAAAAATATTGTCCCCTCCCCTCTCCAAAAAATGAACTTAAACGTCCTTGTTGTCTTATTTTTATATTGTTAAAATTTTTATTATTCATGCCCAAATTTTATTTCTTCTTAGACCTTTTAATATTTTTTGATAATTCTTTCATAAGAAAAATATTTTAGATAAACCTCATGTTATGTTTACATAAAATTGATAAAATGTGGATTTGTATTTAAGAAAAACTTAATTTTCAAGGGCGTTACTACAAAAGACCTAAAAGACATAAGACTTAACTAGGTCATTGTAGGATTAAGAGTTTTTTTTGTAGGGTTAGGTCTTTTTTAGCAACGCCCTTTTCAGTAAACAAGAATCATTACGTTTAATGAAAGTGAATCTTTAAAGATTCATATGATTAAAGTTAGTTATTTTGTTAAACTTCAAAGATCATGACTACAACTTAAAAATGGTTATATGATATACATGGATATATAAACCGGGGAAAAATTGTCAATTTAACTTGCTAATATAGACCTCATCTGTGGGTCAGTTCGCTCATCCAGGAGGAGAGGAGTGGATAGGGTAAAGAGGGTGGATGATGGTTATCGTTATTTGTTAATTAATGTTGTTTAGACCTTCCCAAAGCTGTTGACAAAATTTCTTGTCCTAAATGATTGCGCCCCCAGATTCTTGGAGCTCTACAATGAGAACGAAAATCACATGAACCTTTTTCAAGAATAACTTAATCGGACCAGCCATTTCCGAGATTCTTTGCTGCAAACAAAAGATCTTACTACTTACTATATAGATAAAATGATTTTGTTTTAATAAAAAAACAGTGTTATTGTAAAAAGACTTAATATCTAACATAAGCAGAAATTTAGATGAAAGATGGTTTCTTAGAAAACAGAGATACATCATTTCTTCATACCAATATTTTATCATTTTATAGAAAACTAGCGGCTGCGCCCCCAGCATCTAGGGGTTTATTATTTACAGGGGCTGAGCAGCTAGAAAAACAGATTATATCTGAAAATTGAATAGGCTAAAAGCATCACAGGACCTATGTGAACTTCACCTAAAATACCTAGATAATACAGAAAAGAGATTATTAAGATCTGAAGCTTAAGACAAAAAAAATATTTTATAAGATATATTTGCTTTTTGGCATTTGAAAATGATAGCTTACCAAAGAATGGGCCGTTTCTTTCAATATTAAAATTAGGTGTTTCCTTCAAAGTGCCTAGTCATTGAAACCCCAGCCCCCCTATTTTAAAATTTATTTAAGTGGAGGGGTTATCTTTTTGCGCGTTTCTGTTTCATTTTAGTTTAAGTAATATCCGGTGCAGGGTAGCCCCGCCGGGTTAGGGCAAGGCAGGTGTAGGCCTAGCAATTGGTAAGGCATTTAGTTCTCCCATTATATTCAACTATCGTCTGCGCCCCTTGCATCTAGGGGCTAGCTCTGTATTCGATTGTATATGGAAGGGCAGAAAAATAGCCAAAAACCATGTCCAACTTATCGCCTCAAAACATCATACAAAAAAGCTTACTACTTTATACAATAGAATTTATTTTAAAAATAAGGGGGGAGGGGTGTATGTGATCGACGCAGTGTTAGAACCTTCTTCATGACGCCTATATATGACGTCACATGTTATGTCGCCCCCCCTCCCTAAAAAGTTTTGTCTCATTTAATCAGTAATATGAAGGGATAAGACAATGGCCGATAATTTGATTCAGAACCCCAATGATGATACAAAAAATTACACCTTCTGTAATTTATAATTAGTGGTTGAAAGGTTTGGACACTGAACTTAATGAATTAACTAATCAAATTAAATAAGTCCCCAATGCTGTTAAGTTAACGAATAAGAAAACCTTATTATAAACCTTTGGAAGCAAGTGTAATAAACAGCCCAATGTCCCCTTCCTCCCTGTATTTAATCCAATTATTTAATGTAATATTCATGTTTGTTTAAACACAATGCAATGCATGAATATCATTTTTAAAGCAAAACTTTTCTTCATGTCTTGAATGTTAGTTTTTCTGTCTGCATCATTGTATGTAAAGTAGAAAGTTTTTTTTTATTTTGATAACTACTGAACCAATTTAGTTCTCCATATTAGAAAATATTGAATACGCAAAGGTCCCAAGCTGGTTTTCGGCTATTTTATGTTTAGATTAGAGTCATGGGATAGTTTTAGGTTACTTTTATACCCCTCCATAATACAGAGCCCTTAAAGAAATATCTTTAATTGAACTATCCCTGTATGTCTGCATAATCCTCTGAAATGTTCCATCTAGTTCAAAAATATTTATTAAATGTAAAATCTTTCGTTGTGAATATTATAATTTTTTTTCTAATGGATATTTAATATACTAGCGGCTACGCCCCTAGAAGCCTCTAGGGTCCAATTTTAAATTTGAGTTTCAAAAACGTAAAAAAAAATTTTTTGGGGGGTAGGGGGGTGAAGACACCCTCCCTAAAAATAGTTTAAAACCTTCCTTATGTTTTTAGCTAATTGCAAAAAATATCCACAGGGCGGCGCTTTTTTCTATTTTTGTCAATTTCTCTGGGTAGGGTGGTGGTACCCTCACCCAAAATAGTTATAGACCTTCTTTGGACCTATAAGAAGCTTTACTGTAAAGGAGAACAATATCGGTTCAGCGGTTAGCGAGATCCTTCGTGACAGACAAAAAACGCTTACTACTTTATATAATAGGATAGAATGACCGATTAAATTGCAAATTATATCAGAAACATTTACAACCAGCAATTGTTTGAATTTTTAGGTAGGGATTAAATTTTTTATCACCTGGGTATAATATTAAAATTTTGTACATTTTACATTTCTAATTTATTAGATGCAAAGCTTTTCTATGGTCGCAGTCCGTACGTAACATTTAGCATTTTTCGTTAATTTAGGCAAGTTAAAATTGTCCAATCGATTTCAAATTTTGGATGATGATTCCTGTAACAATAAAGTATGATTTATAAAGTGTAGCAACTCTATAATCGTAACTATAAGTCCGTACGTTCATTTAAAATATGAAGATTTTTACATTTTGACAAAAAAAATTTGTGTGATTTAATTATCCTATTAATCTGATTTTTGTAACAATGATATCTAACACAATGTTCGTTTGTTCTACCATCTAATTTTAGTGCTTCGCTTTTAAGGATGTTGTCATCCTTGTTTTTCATTTCATAAACATATTTACTCAATTTTATTCATCAAATTTGGTTCCAAAGATTCTTTTTATCCTTTATATAACATTACTGTTCTAGGCTCACTTAGATCAGAAGTCTGGTGTGCCATTAATTTAATATGATTTTATAGAACATTAAAAAATTTAGAGGTTTTTATGTAAGCATAAGATGAAAATGTGCGGAGTTATACCCATAACATATTGTATGGATTGTTCAGTTATAATTTTACCTTGTTAAGTTATACATAAGGTAAGGTAATAATTTTAGATGTTTTTTTTATAAATGGTATTTTAATACTATAATTTTTAAAGTTTTGGTTGTTTTTTTGACTCATTTGCAAATTTATGATTAAAGGACTGTTTTTCCTTCATACACACAGTATTACCTAAAGCCTTTTAGTTTAAACGAAGTTTTTTTTTTATATTAAGTATGTTTTACCACAAACTAACAACAATTTAATTTGCAAATAATGATCCTTATATAAAAGTAAGAGGTTGTCTGTATAAAAAGGATATCTCTAACCGCTGAATCGATATGGTTCTCCTTTACAGTGAGAACTTTAGTTTTAGAAAGCTAAACTAATAAAAATTTATTAAGGGGGATCATTTATTTCTAGGGTTGATTTATCTTGGTAAGGTAGAGGTATCTCCCCTAAAGATAGTTATAAATCTTCCCTGGACTTATTTGAGGCTACATTGTAAAGGAAAACCATATCGGTTCAGCGAGATCCTTTGATAAAAAACAGACAGAAATACTCATAGACATCCTGTTACTTTTACATAAAAATTTATTTTGTAGGATGAAATTCTTCGGGGCATTCAGTTTTGTGTCAGTTATCAGCATTGCTGCACAGGCATCAGCTGGAACTGTTGGTACTCTGGCCTCTGGCACCCATACTAAAGAAGCATACATACAAAGTCTATATGGAACAGTAAATAAAGGCAGTGCGTTATTTAGTAGAACAGCAGGGATTGAGGATGTTAAAGGAACACCATATGGTCTAGGATTGTCAAGTCCACCTGGAATAGCCTCTCTGACAAGAACAGCATTGAGTCCAGTGCGACCCAATCTTGGAAGTAGATCCATCCAAACAGAAATGCTGAGGACAATTTTGGGCCGCTTGTTGCAACTTGGTGGCAACAGTCAAGATAAATATAATTCAGGTAAACACATTTTTTTGTTATTTTCCCACAAAGTACCTGTTTAAGGCAGGGATCTAAAGAGATAAAACAATGGCCAATAAATTAATGTATATCCCAAATGATGATACACAAAATTAGCCTTTAAGTAGATTAAAATTAGTGATTGAAACGTTTGGTCACTCAACTAATTGAACACGCCAATCAAAATTCAATAAAAGTCCCCAAAGTTGTTACTTCAACAAATATGAAAACGTCATTTTAATACTTTGTGGACTAGTGTAATAAATAGCCCGATTTCTTAATATTTTGTATTCTATTCCTTTTCTTTCTCTATTTATTTTACATTTGCTTGATTCACTTTGTCCGTTTGGCATTACATGTTTTAGGTCATGTGAAGAAAACGAAGTTGCGGGTTTCTTCATATTATCACAATAGCTTTTCTCCTATTTCTAGCCCCTGCGGGGGGCCCTAAACCTGCGGGGACATATGTCAATCCTGCGGGGCAATCACCTAACCTTACCTAAAACAACTTTTTAAAAGATACTGTGAAAATACGACGAAACCCGAAACTTTGTTTCCTTCACATGACCCCATGTTTTTTTTGCTTCGCTATGGATGTTGTCATTCTTGTTTTTATAACATGTTACTAAACAGATGGAGAGGGGACAATGTGCTAGTTGTTACACTAGTCTCAAGAGTTTTATTCGTTGGGGATTTTATTGGTTGATTCATTAAGCTGAGTGTTTAAACGTTTCAACCTCTAATTTTAATATACAGAAGGGGTCATTTAGTGTGTCATAATTGTGAATTTACATTGTATTAACCATTAAGATCCCTTTAGATCCCTGGTTACCAGCCTTCAGCTAGATTTCCAATGATATCATATATATTTTTTTCTTTAGGTAAAACAAGGGCGACCAAATCCAAGACAAAAACAACCAATAATACACCTACAACTACAACAAGAAATCCATTGTTTGACGTTCCTGCATCAAATGAAATTTTCATGCCTAATTTATGTGTTGGATTTATTTGTGGATAATGGCTTCCAAACTGATTAATATCCGCTGGATTAAAATCGGTTCTCATCCATACTGAAAAATTATTTATTGTATCGTATTATTAGTAAAGTATCAAAGGCAATTTTCTATTGATAATAAAAAAAATCATAATATCCATACTAGTTTTGTTAGGCAGGGCTTTTGGCTAATCTCATAATTTTTCAGTTTGCCATCCGCGGAAAGCTGTCTATAATACGATGCGAAAATTAACTGATTATTATCGCTTTGTATTTTTTCCTAGTATAGTTTGACTTTGTCTTAGTTAAATTATACTACATATATTTATTGTTTAGTTTATACTTATAAATATATTTTTTGAGTTATATATAAGTGGATCATTTAAATACAATATGTTGAAAAAATGCTTTTTCTCAGTTTTGTGATACAATATGAATAACATGATAACATCCATAGGAAGCGAAGCAAGAAAATATTGACAAGCTAATAAAGTGAGTTATAGAACAGCATAAACGTAAGACCTACGGTAAAAATATTTTAAAAAATGAGTTCAATATTGTACAGTGAATATTCACCAAAAATTTCAGCTGGGCATCTTAAATAGCATCCGATAAAACCACATTTATCTCATAGCGTTACGGACGCACGGACGGACAGACAAAGTGAACCATAGAGTATGTAGATTTATGGCCACAAAAAAATAGAACTAATATCAAACTTATCATATTTATTAAAAGCGAAGCTTTTCTATAATTAGAATCCGTCCGTAAATCCATGCATGTTAGAATTGTCCTATCGATTTAAAACTTTGCATGTTGATTCCTGTAGTATTTAGGTACATTTAAGAAAGCGGAGCAACTCTAGAATTGTTAACAGAATGTCCTTACGTCTATTTAAAACATGTTGATTTTAAAATTCAAAAAATAAATAAAACGACAAATTTATATGTGATATAATCATCCAATTGATCTGATTTTTGGCGTACTGATTCCTATTACAATAACGTACAGTATTTTAAGCGAAGTATCTCTATAATCACGTCCTAAAAATGTCAGTATGTCTTTAAACAGTATTCTGTATTTAAGAAGTTTTGCAACAAATTTACGTACAATTTTATCAAAACTTATATATTTATATTTTGCATATTATTATTCGTCTTTCATACCCTTTCAGAGCTTTGCTTTAATGGATGTTGTTTATTATAAATTTTACTTTGCCCTGAATCATAATTGTATGTACTGGATTGTACAAATGTCCTTGTTCATATGGTGACGAGAAAATTTTATGGTTTCATCCAAAAAGCCTATGTTTGTACTTGATATGAGTATTGGGAAACCTGATTGTCTATCAGTTTGTTCTCTAAAATTGGACAAAGGGACCAACTAGATTTCTTTTTTTCAGTAATGCTTTATGGGCATGTTTGAGGCTATTTTGTTGGGTAGATGTCAACCCATTTGGGCTGTTTATTACACTGGTCCTTAAAGTGTTATAGTTACGTTTTCTTATTCGTTAGCTCAACAACCTTGGGTACTTTTATTAAATTTTAATTGGTTGGTTCATTTAGTTGAGTGTCCAAACATTTCAACCACTAATTGTAATCTACAGAAGGGGTATTTTTGTCTTATCACTTTAGATCCCTGTTTATAAAAGTTTAGTCTTCTTAAAATAGACAATTCCATTAAGTTTTTAATATTGTGGTAAAACCTTTTTTTATATCATATTACTACTTGCAATTATTTTTGTGGTTAGGTTTCTAAAAATAAAATTTTATCAATAATACGAAGTAGAACGATGTCTGTCCGTCCGTCCGTCTGTGCGTCGTGCAATTAAAGGGTTGGTTGTCTGTTGGAAGTTACTTAACCTAATAATCTTAAGTGTTTCTGTGGAGTATCGCATCCCATTACACGCGGATGATGCTCTAGTTTCTCTAGATGATCACTAAAAAATTGGAGGAAAAGATAATATGGAATTGAAACAACCTTTATTGTTTCTGATTGACCATCTAGCGTAATACATCTTATATTCAAAGCAGAGAGAGAGAGTGGACAATGGACTGTTTATTACACTAGTCCCAAAAGTTTTACAATAACGTTTGCTTAATGTCTTCGGGGACTTTAGTGAATTTCGATTGGTTGATTCATTAAGTTGATTTTTCAATCGCTTCAACCACTAATTTTGTATATCATAATTAGGGATATTCATCAAATTATCTGCCATCGTCTTATCCCTTTAGATCCCTGTATTTAAAGTCACCATCCTATTAATTTGAGACAAATTGAAGTAATTAAACTAAATTGTTAGATATTAAAATTGAACAGAGGAAAACTATTACAATAATTTCAATCTTTGTTTATTCTCTGAAATCAACAATTATACTCAAATTAATATCTGAAATAATACATGAATGAATATTGTATTGTGTGATATTCTTGCATACCCTGATAAAATGTTTCTTCCAGCTAGCTAATATAATGATAACCCCCATTCCCTCCACTCTTATGACTTTGCCACCCATCCCCTCCCCTGATAATTGGCCAATAACTTATTAGCCTATATTAACTTATTAACTTATTAGGACTATATTAGCAACCTTAATTGATGACGTAAATTCCTCTGTCACAACATCCACTTATAAGGGTAGCATGATATGAATCTAGGCAGGTTTTAATCTATTTGTAAAGAAACAAAAAAACTAAAGTTAAAGAAATATTTTAGAATTCACAGAGTAGCGTTCTAAATTTATAATAAATACTTGGAGCTATGTTTAGTCAGGGATCTAAAGAGATAAGACAATGGCCTATAAATTGATATACATACCCTAAAATGATACACAAAATAACCGCTTATGAAGATTACAATTAATGGTTTAAAAGTTTGAACACCCAATTTAATAAAACAACCAATCAAAATTCACTAAAGTCCCGGAAGTTGTTAAGCCTGCAAAAAAGAAAATCATATTATAAAACTTTGGGGACTAGAGTAATAAACAGCCCATTGTCCCCTCTCTCTCTGATGTTTAGTAGCTAAACTACTCTATAACTCTATGTGTGTCCGTCCGTAACGCTATAAGGGAAATGTGATTTTCTTGGCTGCTATGTTATACAAACGACTGATTTTGCGTGAAGATTCCCTACACCAATGAGCACCCAGTAGAGGATTTACTTAATCCGTTGGTCTGTCAGTCATGCTACAAAAATATAAATATTAGTACTAAAAAGTTTCGTGATTTTTCCCATTAGATTTATTCTAAATTTATGACCACTTAACAACTACTCATTAGACACACAGGGATAGCTATTGTAACAATCAATTCTACAAAAAATCACGAAACCTTTGAAGAGGGTTGTGGGGAAATTTTTCTTTAAAATTGTTTGTTAGAATATAATTCCCTTTTACCCGCTCTTTTAAGATCACTTTGTACATATTTTCATCCATGATCTTCAATGCTTTGCTAATTATGGATGTTGTCAACCTTGTTATTTTATTTCTAAAAAGTGATTCCCTTTATATTATATCTTTTTTACTCTCTCATTTCAATCTTACTCTTTACGACTTTTTCTACCATTGTCACATCTTTTTTAAAGCGAAACTTTTCTACATCTAGGGCCAGCTATTATTGTTATTTTATGGATGTTAGAAATAAATTAAAAATTAGCTTGAGGATTAGTTGTTTAAAATTTAGAAAACATAGCAGCTTTATAATCATAGCAATAAGTAGAAAAAGAGTATGATCTTTTCAGATATAAGTTTTTTTTATTACATGATTTACTTATACTATTCTATTGATTTTTATAATATTAGTTCCTTGGATGATTGAGCATAATATTCGAAAGATATTTACAGAGTAATTAGTTCTTTTGTTTATCTGACTGTATGAATTGTTGAGCTTTTCTGTAATGGATGTTGGTGTTCTATTTTCCACAGGGAGGGAGGGGACATTGGGCTGCTAATTACACTAGTCCCCAAATTCTTATTATAATGTTTTCTTATTCGTTGGTTTAACAACCTTGGGGACTTTTATTGAATTTTGATTAGTTGGTACATTAATTTGAGTGTCCAAACGTTTTAACCACTATGCAATCTACAAAAGGGTTCATTTTGTGTATTATTATTAGGGATGTACATCAATTTATCGGCCAATGTCTTGTCCCTTTAGATCCCTGCATTTTCCATCAGAATTCGGATGAAGTGTTGTGGGTTAGCCTACGGGCATCCTAAATCTTTAGAAATTGATATTTGATTTCCAGTCCCTTGGGTACACGATGGAGGGGGAGGTGCGACACCGCACATGGATGTGAGGTATAGTCAAATGAGCTGTTATTTTGATACAACTAAGGGGGGGGGGGGGTGTTCCCCCCCGTGGGTGTAGGGGAGGGGCACAGGGGGGCGGTCATTTAAAGCCCCAGGGGGGGGGGCGGGCGCCG
>LS058210.1:0-10231 GCA_900241095.1 Acartia tonsa
ATGGTTATTCCATAGATCACTTAAGTAGTACATTTCTGATAACAATTATTTCCAAGATTTAGAAACTTTGTTCATGTACATAGATAAAATTATTATGAGCAAATTTAAATCTTTGAAGATGTGGTAACGTTACACTTTAGTGATATTTAACAATAGAGTAAAAGATCGTGCAAAAATAGTTAAAAGAGTTATTAAAGCATCCAAATTAAACTTAGCTACCCGCAGCTACACTCAATAACGAAGCTTTCTATAAACTAGGGCCCCAGCCGTAAATGTCCCTGCACCTTAGACAAATCTGCAGTGGCAGCCGCTGGGAGCTTTGAGGAATCTGCCACAATAAGCCTGCACACTAAGTGAAAAAAAAAACATAAAACTGATAATAAATGATTACCTATTTATCTACATTATCCCAAGATTATTATAATGCTTATGTATAATAATAAGTCTTGAGAAGCTTACGAATAAATAAAACTATTACAGTTGGGAGATTGGAAATTTTTTTTATTTGAAGATTACCATAACAATGCATTGATATTTTCGTATATGTATCTAAACCAATTAGGAAAGACAACTAGATCATCTATAATACAAAGTAGAACGATATCTGTCTGTTTGTTTGTTTGTAACGAAGGATCTCGCTAACTGCTGAACCGATTGGGTTCTCCTTAACTGGGTATCTTCTCATAGGTCCCGGGAAGGTTTATGACTATTTTGGGGGAGGGTACCACCACTAAAATCTAAATTAAGAAATTAGGTTATCCAATTCAATTCCCCCTCCTCAAGTGCCCCCTTGAGGCCTCTAGGGGCGTAGCCTCTAGTACATATAAAAAGGGGCAAAAATGCCATCAGACTTTACATTTAATGGTACCCAAAGTGTTATACACACGATTTATCATTTGTTGAATTAAAAATTTTAGGTTAAAGGTGGTTGGTTAAACTATTAGTGTCAAAAATTTTATGTACAGATTACAGAAAGAGTAATTTCATTTTATATGATTGGAGATTTTCATTAATTTATCGAATATCTCAGTGCTACTCAGCGCGGATGCCAACCCATGAACTTGAACACAAAAATTTTGACAGGAAAGCAAAATGAAATGTTTCCAGCTCCCAACTGAATAATCTGTGTCTGCTATTAACCGTAAATAATGAAGCTGTAGTAAAGACAAAGCTATTTAATGTTCCATATATCCTCTTCTACTGACTCCTATGTGTTCTATGTCTTACCACAATTGTTTCTTTTTTTCTTTCTCATCATATTTTTTAGAATTGTAGCTACTCTATTTATCATGTTCTAGAAATCCGTTTCTTCTGTCTGTTATTTGGTATGCCCACAAATGTTGTTCTTTCCTCTGACGTCATATTTTTGGAAGCATGGTTACTCTTTACCTAACAGACAAAGGAAATAGTTTATTAACGTGCTTTCATATTTTCATTTGCAGAAAAAGTAAATGTTTTCTCATATCCATTCGAATACGAAAAAACTATGTATAGCATCGTATTATACCATTACCCAGTTTTCTACGAATATAATGTTTGTAATACGATGTGAGAAATAAATATTCCAGTATGGCTTCGAAACTGATTAATCCGGTATAAAAGAATCGGTTCTCAGCCACACTGAAAAATCATGTATCGTATCCTATTGAATACAGTTTTCTATAATTACAAAAATGTACAATCTTAAGATTAAAACAAGTATTGCTAGTCCTGAGATGCCGAAGGCATTTTTATATCCGCGGAAAGCTGTTTAAATACGATGCGATAAATAACTATTTAATATTCTATGATTATCCCATCAATAGATTTTAATGAATATATTGTTATAAAATAAACTGATATGATAGAAAAGAATATTCTGAAACTGAAAAGAAATCTCGCCCGTGTCCTTTTTAGTCGAGATTTAAAAGATTAGACAGAAGGAGGAAGAAAATATCCAAAGAGGTAAAGCTTATAATTTATAAACGTTACCGACTTTGTTTGGATATTTTTGTTATTACTTAAGTGCGTTTGAGCCCCTAGCTTCTAGTCTGTAGTCAAGAGGGTAGATATAGGGCAAAAATAGCCTAAAACCACCCAAAGGATAAAATCAAAAATTTAAATTTTAACCGTCCCGGGACCTATTTGAAGTTGTTATTGAAATATTAAGCATCAGACAAAAAAACCATAGCAATTTATGTAATAAAAATAACATGACTTAATTTTAAGAATTTAGGAATTGTGACGTACTGACATTAATTATAAAATGCTGCGCTTGTGATATTATGATATCTGTGATCAGCAGCCTAGAGCAGGTCTAAAGCCAAAGTGGTTCCATTATCAAACATTTTCAAGAGTTAAATACATTGAGGATCTTAAAATAAAAATCATTGTTTTGTTTTTTTTACTATCAATTAAAGCTTGTGAATAATATAATAATTCAATAAAGTTTTAAAGCACCTAATTTTTTGCCTGAGATGGATCTTTAAATCATTTCAGTGGTGAGCCAGATCGGGGTGAGCCGTAGGCGTGAGCCAGATCGATTCGGCTCACCTTGATCTGGCTCACCACTAAATGATTTAAAGATCCAGCTCTGATGAAATAACCCTATGAATAAATCATATTGGTGATCTTTCAGTCTCATTCTACTGCCAATTTTTCGATTTTTAAGAATTTTCCTCAGGCAAAATATTTTTTGTTCTTCAAATCTTTCTCTTTCATACCTGAAAATTTCTTCCAGCAATATCCAAATAAGAAAAGTTGGCACTGTGCTGACTTTAAACCTCCCTTACAAATGTTTTACTACCCTCTTTGTGTTTCAAATCAATGTAAGAACTTATTCTTCGACCTTTCTTAACTTTTAATTTATGTTAGCGGCTGCGTCACTAGGATCTAGGTGAGGTTGAGGAGTAAAAAACTATCCCAGGACTTTGCTTTGAAATAAAATAGCCTAAAGCTATTCCAGGCCCTATGTGAAGATTCCCTAAAATGGGGAACTCAATCGTTTCACTGATTTTAGACCTTTTAACACACAAATAAACAAAAAAAATATTACCACCTTAGATAAAAGGTCAACATTAATGATTGTTAATCGATCATTCAATTATCTACAAATATTTACAATCTTTCGCCTTTGCCTGGAGACCTTAGATATCACTAACAAACTTATGGTTCTTAGCCCCTTCCTCTCCAAAATTAAAGGTGTTAATTACTTACCCATTCGATCCTTGGGTATAAGTTTGGTAAGGGAAACGTGTTAAAATAAATCGATTTACTTTGCGCAATTTTGCCCACATAATATTTGTTTTGTGAATTGTAAACACAATAATAATATTCTATATACATATATAAATTTATAATATAAGTAATAGAATAAAGTGTATGTATATTATATCAAGTTATCTGTCTAATCTGTCACAAGTGTCGTAACAAAAACATGACAAACTTTTATTAAAGATTTGATGTAAAGGTAGAAGAGATAAAGTTATTTCAATTCCGTACAATATAGTATGTTTCTAACTTAATAATTATTTATCGCATCGTACTTTAAAATAAAAAATTATAAGATTAAAACCATTTTGGTGAACCCCTAGGGACCGAAAGCACAATCTAACAAAACTGGCGCTAATTTATGATTTTTATTTCAATATTCTTGGAAAGCAATAATACTATGCTAAAAATGATTTTTCAGTATGCCAGAGAACCAGTTTTAATCCAGCGGATATTAATCGTTTTCGATGCCATACTGGAATATTTATTCAAGGTAAGATTTTTTGATTTGTCAGCTAATAAATCCAGATTTTATCATATTATAGTAACAGGATGTTTGTCTTTGTGTGTTTCTTTAGCTTAATTAAGATCTTGCTAACTGCTGGACTGACATGATTCACTTTTATAGCTTTTATATATAGGGCAAGAAAGTTTTAAACTATTTTGGTGGAGGATATATCAAACCTCCCAAGACAATCGACCCTGGAGCCCCTCCCACCCCCCTCCCCCAATTTTACTTTTCTTTTTAGATTTAAAATGGAAAGCTTTTAACATCATTTTTACATGTGCCAGCCCCTGCCTTAAAGTACAATTTTGACAATGAAACAGTACATATACTTAATATGAATACTTAAATTGGTTTTACAAAATGCAAGATAAAATTACTACCACCAAAAACGAGATTGTCCTCTTAAAGCGAAGCGTTTTTTGGGATCCTTTGGCTACACAATTTCTTTTTTCATTTCCCCTTCGTTTGGGACCCTATTTACCCATAGAATTCTTGGTTTATGCTATTCCTATGTTGTGTTTTCGTGTGGGATGATTTTAAAAGGATTCTTTATTGTTAGTTCTTCTCTGTTAATTATCCTAGAGCTCATATGACATTGTCTGACCGACAAAATTATTGAGAGGACGTGCAGAGTAGAATTGCAACAAAAATTTTGCAAACCCTTAAATGATAAGATCTAGCATATTCATATATAAAGAGAAAAAATTGCAATGTAATCATTGAATTCTACATTGTTCTTAATATGTAAAGGAAAAATATCATTTTTATTTACTCTATATTTCCTGTAATATAGCATAAAATCGTCTAAAGAGAAAGCTGTGGTTTAAAAAGTATATGAAAAAGTAAATATCCTAGTTATGAGATAAAATTTTGTATATTCTTATTTTATCTATTTTCTATGATATTACTATATATAAAAAGTGTATGTCTCTTTTCTGGTCTACATTTATTTTCATAGATTCATAAAACTATCAATAAAATTGGCCGCCAGCAAACTAGGAAAATTCTATTGCATCCAAGGTGGAGATTCTTAAAGTTGGAGAAATGAAATAAAACTTATAAGATGACTGCTGTTGATAATATGTGAGACTTTTTATGAAAAGATTATTAGTTTCCCTTAAAGTGCCTTATCTAGCACATAACCACCTCCACCTTTTTAAAATGAAGGGTAGGGTGGGTGCGATTGTTTATTTATTACTTAAGTTTAGAATAATTTAAATTTAGGTTATATTGGTTACCTTGCAGTGTTGGGGAACTGGAGTTATAGAACCCACAGTGGCCAGGCATAGGAAAAATACTCTTCCTTCTCCCTTATTTATAATTTGTTTAAGATGCGGGAGAGGGGGGGGTGTCTATTCTCGAAAGGTTCTTTGAGAGAAAGCACCAAAAGAAATGTATGTCTAAAAAAACATACTTTCAACAATTTTTGGACAGTTTGCGCCAGATAAAAATTTGCGTCACAACTAATATTTCCACAACCATAAGAAAGAAAATCCTGGATGAGCCAGGTATAATTTTCCTAGTGAAATAAGTTTATTTCTTTGAGGAAGGTTTGTGTAAAATGGTTGCACTTGGCGATATTCTTGCCTGAGTTGCCATTCTAATTTTCAGATTTTTTAAAAATAAAACATTCGAAATAAATAAGAAGAAGTTATTTCCATGGAAAAGATAAGCTTCTTTCCTGAAATGGCTTACACAACTCTTGCATAGTAATTTTAGATTTTATGTCAGTATCAAGTTATAATACAAAACAAAACAAAATAAAAAAGATGAAGAAAGAGTTTTTTTAGAGCATCTTTTTAACTAAAGTTAAAGGTTCCATTTGTAAAAAATATGTTTTATTCTGTCTTGAAAAAATAATGTACCTCGTAATTAAGGTTACACAGTTTAACGCTTTTAGTAGTAATTCAATTCTAGGTGAAATAGGTTATTTTATCAAGACGCTAAATAACATACTTCTTGTAGCTAAAACTAGAAGAAACAGAAATAAGTTATTTAATTATAAGTGGAATCATTTTTAAATTTTGGAAACCCTGTAATAAGCGCTTACTCTCATTCATTACCTAATCTCTGGAAAATAAGATCATCCTCCACCAATATAAACTTGGAAATAAATTTATGTGATCAAAATTTGCCAATTTTAAGAAAGTACAGAATATTGACACACATAAATATGAAGCTTGGCGTAATTGTTTCTTTTAGAAAATCAATTAAATTTCACTGTAGAAAATGGAGGTAAGCCTATTCTATTTTTCTTCCTTTTTCCTCCTTATTTTGCATCTTGAATTATAATAATGCTTAACATATTTTATTAATGATGTACTAGTTGTTTTATCCCTAGCCTCTAGGGGAGGTTGGAAGATTTCAGGAAAATAGCAAAAACCAACACAAGATATTAATAAGCTTACCTAAAAAAAACTTGCTACCTTATATCATACATGGTGTAGGTTTAAGAAGGATAGGATACTACACCAAAACCCCTAAAGCTTCGATAAAAGTACAACCTATTCAGACAAGCAATATTCAAAATCTTAAGCTTCGGACAAAAAAACCTTATCACTTTATAATATAGAATAGTACTAATGATTTATTTACGGATTAAATTGAACTCTTTTTTTCCTTCTTGAATATACATTTCAACTTCTTATTATCCAAAAGACCGTTAAACCAGGGCCTAATAGACATAGCCACCATCAGAGTCTTCACTGTCAGCTTTGCGGCTTTGTGTGCAATCCAATAAGCATACAGTCAACAGTGCGGATTACTAAACCGCCTAATTTAAAATCGGCAACGACAAGCGGTAGCCACCCTCCCCAAGCGGTGTCTAAAATCTGTAGCGGCTGAAAAACTTCTTAAAATAGCTCAGACAAAACAATCCGCAACTAATAGCTCGGTTTTTAGAAAGCTTGACGGCTCTAACGGAGAAGTTAAAAACTTAAAACCAGCCACCCCCAGTTTCAGTAACTTCACCATAGTCAGATTAATGTCAGAGTAACAAAAACGTAATCTAAAAATAAGAATTCAATAAAGTCTTGTAAAGAAAGTAAGAACATCTACTTTCTATACTAGGGAAGCTATTAGAAATTAGATATACAAAATATACGTTTTAAATTTATCCTTTTACAGAAATGTTTATATGTTGCTGTGAAGGGTTGGTTTAGGGGAAGGAGGGCAAAGATGAGTGAAAGTGGAATAAAGGGGAAGTTAGAGAAAAAGAAGAAATGGGGAAGTTAACAATAGAGAAGAGATGGGAGATTAGGAAAGAAAAGTGATGGTAGAGTAGAAGGAGTGATGGGGGAGTAGAAGGAGTGATGGGGGAGTAGTGGAGTGATGGGAGGTAAAGGAAAGATAAGTATAGTAGAGGAGGAAAGGAGTGATGGGAAGTTAAGGAAAGAGAAGTGATGGGGGAGTAAAGGATAGTGAATTATCTAAAGGTAAAAATTTAAACTTCCCTACCATACAAACAGGAACAAGAGTACAATAGTTTCGCTCCTAAAGAGAGTGTATAAAATTTCTGTGAAGTTGATTTATGCATTTTCTATATTATACTTACTAGACTTAAATAAGAAAGAAATCCTTTAAAATTGGAATTATTGAAAAAGACTTTAGGATAACCTGAATGTCTGTTATTTTACTGTGATACACACTTTCAAATGTGATTTTTCTTCAATAATTTGGAATTTCTTTTTAATATTCACAATCACAATAAATGTGATAAAATACAGAGAGAGAGGGGGGACAATAGGCTGTTTATTATACTAGTCCCCAAAGTTTTATAATTCCGTTTGCTTGTTCGTTGGCTTAACAACTTTAGGGACTTTATTGAATTTTGATAGGTTGGATTTTTAACATGAGTGTTCAAATGTTTCAACCACTAATTTTAATCTACAGAAGGGGTAATTTTGTATATCATCATGGGGGATGTAAATCATTTTTCGACTATTGTCTTATCCCTTTAGATCCCTGGATAGAATATTAGAAACAACAACCTGACTTAATTCACAATGACCCCTAGTATAGCAGAACAATATTTTCATTTTTGTTGATTCGAACTAAATAAGAAAGCATTAAATTTATTATTGATAACAATACTTCAATGCTTAATTAGATAATTTTGAAGAATACGGTTTGTTTATTAAAGGTATAAGCAAATAGCTAATATATTTCATATTTTGGGCATTTTTCTTATTAAAACAAAAATTTATACAGAAACGCTTTGAATTACTAAAAAAATTAAATGAGAAAGACGTTTGCACTACTAAAAAATGCAGGTAATAATGCAAACATTTTAAAAATTATTTTGTTTTATTGCAATAGATTTAATATTATATATTTGCTTATATTGTTGTGGTAGACTCTAAACCAGAAAATATCTAAACCGGACTGGGACACAATTCTAATTTCAAAGAGATACTACATGAATTCATATTAAAATACCTATTTTATTATTTTAAAAAGTAAAGCTATTCTACATTTGGAGTAAATTCAGGCAAGTTAGAATTGTCTCGTCGATTGCAAACATTCGAAGTTGATTACTGGAACAATAATGTAAAGTTCTGAAATTGTATCAACTATAGGCGAACAAAAGTAGGGTGTGATTACCCCCTAAAATTAGTTATTTACAAAGAACTTCCTTTCTCTTTTTACAGCCTTTGCAGTTTTAGACCCCTCTGGAAATATCCTGTGCACGCTATTGGGATAACTCAACAATTATTAAACAAATAAACATTTCACTTTTTCTGTAGAGCAATTTTGTATATTGTGTGTTATTCGACTGTTTTGAATAATTTATTTAAGTATATGAAAATTTAAATAGTAAAAAAACATACGTTTTCAAAATTCAAGTAAAAAGCACGTGTAAAAGCTGAAAATAATAAAAAATGACAAAATTAATTTTTGCAAAGTGTCCCTTTAGATATGAAAGTTTGGGCAGGATTTTCATTCAATTTCATTTTCAAATGTCTGGAAAAGAATTTTGACTGAGAAAAAGATATTTGACAAAACTTTAAATTTTGTCAAACCATGTAAGGTATACCCAGGAAGGGAGGGAGGGGACATTGGACTGTAAACTACGAGGATACTCAAACTTTTTAACCAATGAATATAATCAACAGGAGTTTATCATCATTGTGAATTTAAATTGATTTATAGTCCATTTTTTTATTCCTCATGACCCCTGGTTATACCTGAAGTAAGATATTGTATTTCATTTTTTGTTTCTGTATATTTCAAAAGGATTGATATTAATAAGATTTGTTCGTATCATGAAAAAAATCATATAGATCATCAGTATAATTAACAATTATAAATAGATAATAACAATCCGTTCTATACATTTAAAACTTTGATTATTTAATTTTTAAAAGTAATTTTATAAGGGACATTTGTATATAATGACTTATAAATATTTATATTAAACATGTTTTTAAAGTCAAAAGAACGTTAATTTATTTAAAACATAATTCCCTCTGGGCCTCTAGGATAGATGGGGGAGGGGTGATTTGCCCCTCTCCCCCCTGAAAAAAAGCTTGAAATTCCTAGAATCAAACAGTCTTTTTACTTTAAATCTCTTATTTCCACAAACCTCATTAAGATGATGCATACTTAAATTCAAATTATTTTTACTTAAATTGCCTTTTGAGTGTCTTGTAACTTTCACCTTTAAACAGGAGTAAAATTTCACCAACAAAAATGTTGCTACTTAATATTAAGTGTAAATATAAATTTAAGTGTGTAAATGTGTTGTAAAGCAGTTTTCATGTAAAAGGATGTATTATTTTCAGTCATAAAGAGGAATATAAATTAGTTAAAAAAAACTTTGAATAAATAATCAAACAATTTGTATTTTTTTTCATATCAATTATGATTTTTAAACATTGGACTGCCATATCATAATTTTTTTTTTAAGTAAAGAAGATAAGCATAACTACAAAAAAATGATAGAAATTTAAGGTTAACAAATATGCAAGAGGACTGCAGTAATGGATGAAGAATATACGTGGATAATATGACAGGGGAAAATTGTCGTCTATTTAGGTTGCTAACATGGACATCGTGGATATGGTAACGGGTGTGGATGGGGAAATCTTTATCATAGCAAGCTACATGGATATCTAGTGCAAGATCCAAGTATTATCAAATCTATTGCTGCAGTTTTTTGACCGTCATAAAGCCGAAATCCCCACTTTCGAACAACAATATACTAGTTTTGCTTGCTGAATAAATGTAAACTTTATAAGTTAAAGTTACGGCCAAAAACTTCCTTCCTAACTTTAATCTTTGCCATACGAATATTAATCATTATTATAAAATTTAATATCATCTTAATATTCTATATTAAAGAATTTGTATTAAATTTTAGGGATCTAATAAGGCCATGGCCGATAATTTTATGTAAATCCCAAATGATTATATACATAATTTCCCCTTCAGTAGATTAAAATTAGTGGTTAAAACGTTTAAACATTCAAAATT
>LS058211.1:0-10229 GCA_900241095.1 Acartia tonsa
TTTTTTTTGTTGCATTTTAGTACCTTAAAATCGACTTAATTTTTTTTTTTTAAACTTAAATTACTTAAAAAATAAGAGGTCTACAAAAAAAACCGATTGCATATCTGAATTCTATGAAAAATTTTACATCTACTACTTACTAAAAGAACCGGCTAGCTATATAAAAAAAGTTGATACACCTTATTTATAACATTAGATGTACCTTTGTATCTTTATTATTTTTATACTAATTGTTTGATTAAAAAATATCATATCATTGTTTATTCTAAAGCTGAAACGGCTGACATTTGAAACAAAATTTGAAAAATAGTTTGAAATAAAACAAGGACATTTCTTTCCAAAGTTGTTTTTTTTTAGAATCTGCCAATAAAAAGAAAATCACACACATATTTTGGTCAATAGTCTTGTTAATACAATTGAAGGTACGAACAAATCTCACTCATAGAGTAGCCTTGCTATTGAATAGATTATGACTAAGTCAATTCTTTGGTCCAAAGTCCAGCCTATTGAGAATACGACAAAGGATTGACAACAAGGTTTTTTTCAATATTGCATAACCTAATTTATTTTTGTTGTATTTTACGGTTGAGGCATAATTATAGAGGGGTGGGGGGGGGGTGCCCTACCTCTTTCATTTTTATATATAAAAAAAGTTTAAGGAGGGATTGTTTTCTGTGGTAAATTTTTCTTGTTAAGGTGGTGATACCCTCTCCAAAAATATTTCAAAACCTTTTCAGGATTTATTCAATGCACCATTATTAAGATCTTAGCGATTTCCTTTCCAAAAGACACACATCCTATTACACTTTTGCATAAAGATTTACAAAATGTAGAAAAATAATAAGGTATCAAAATTATAATCAAAAGCTTCTAATAATCCTTCTTGAAACAATCAACTGAATGAACCAACCAATCAAATTCAATAACTGTCCCACAAAATTGTTAAGCCAACGTATAAGAAAACGTTATAATGAACAGCCCAATATCCCTTCCCTCCCTGGGTATGGGCGGAGGATGAAAATAAAAAATAAAATGATAAAATCACACTGTAGAAAAAAAAATAAAAGGTACTTACTGCATTTTCTGGCCACTTTCTCGCATTCAGTGCAGTGCAAATTCCCTTCCCCACGATCCAAACAATCACGGTGTAGCACACAGTGTCTAATCTAAACCAGAGGTGGATTCTTAAAATGCTATTGGCTCATTGCCTCACTAAAATTTTGTGAAAAATCCTCCAAAACCGCATAAAAAAATCTACAAAATTTATTAAAATCATCAAAGGTATATTAACATATTTAACATTTTGTTTAATTTTTGTAGATTTTTAATGCGATTTTGTAGGATTTTTCACAAAGATTTTAGCGAGGCAGTGAGCCAAAAACTTTTTTAAAGATCCCTCAGGAAACATCAATAGGATTATAAAAACAGCTATATTCGTAGCCAGGATTAGTGCACCGCAGGTATAAGCCCCGCAGGGTTTGGGCTTAATACGTTTTTCAGCAATGAAATTTCCACTAATTTCTAATAATTTTATCATTGGCATGCACCTAACAAAGCAGCAGTATTAAGTATGCACTACTTTGCATCATTACTTCTCTATAGTCAACTGTGTGTCCGTCTGTTATGCATATTACATTGTAAAATTTGTGAAGCAGAGTATATTATATGACCAATGATAGGCAAGTAAACACTTTGCTATTGGTCAATTAGAATGTATACTTGCCTTTCATTGGTCATTTGCATTGTATTACGTCTTTTTTTATTAGGCACTGTAAGATGCTTAAAATTTGTACCCTATCATCCATTTCCCAATAGTAGGCAGAACAATCCTCCATTTGAGAACACAGGCTGGAACAGGCAGCCTCTGTCCATCCAGATATATCTACTTTATCTAAAACAAGAAAAATTATGCAAAGAAATTTTGAACGATGTGGGCTGTTTATTATCCGACTCCCAAAGTTTTAAAATAACGTTTTCTTATTGATTGGCTTCACAACTTTTGGGAATTTTGATTGGTAGATTCATTAAGTTGAGTTTCCAAACGTTTCAACTACTTATTGTTATCTACAGAAAAATTATTAGGGATGTACATCAATTGTTTTGGCCATTGTCTTATCAGTTTAAATTCCTGACAACAAACGCCAGCAAGAAAAAGATTGGGGTTTAGGCTGCCGAGCCCTGGTCATAAGGAAGTATAACAAACTTAAGTAAAGTTATTTCTTTGATCGTATTATAAACCGCTTTCCGCGGATATAGAATGTTCAATTATAAGATTAAAACCAGTTTTTAAGCCCCGAGGTGCCGAAGGCACGGGTTAAAAAAACTGGTTTTAATCTTATGATTGTGAATTTTTATATTCGTAGAAAGCGGTTTACAATACGATGCTAGACATAGTTTTTTCGTATGGATGAGAACCGGTTCCTATCCACCGGATTCGAATGAATACGAGAAAAATTTTTCCAATATGACTTTGAAACCGATTAATATCTGCTGGATTAGAACCAGTTCTCTGCCATGCCAAACAATCATGTATAGCATCATATTAGAGACAATTTTTCATGAATATCAAAATAAAATTATTAATACCAATTTTGTACGCTTTCCGCTATAATTAATTTCAATATTAGCAGAAAGCTGTACATAATAGGATGTGAAAATACTATTTTCTTCAATATGTAATCACAGGTAGGATTGGGACATTGCCAGGGAGGAAGCGAATGGAACAAAGGGCAATTGATTAAATTTAGAGTTTTCGCTAAAAGGCCATGAAAACCAGATTTATCTAGAAAATTTGAAAAAAATCATAAAGTGTTAATGGTTATCTAAATTAGAAAACTCAAAATTAGAAAGAGTTCTAAGAAACACAGCATCTACTTATAAATTAGCTTAATAATAAATCTTACAATAAAGTAAACATTCTGTAATTAATCACTAGAAAAATCGCTCTTAGAACTCTATCCCTTCTCCTATATTATCAGCTTCCACCAAAATTCAAGAGAACACGATGGGTTCTTAGATTGTTTTTACACAAATATCACAGTAGAGTTACTAGACATGAAATGATTGGAAAAAAATTCAGCCTATATCATTCAAGGACACTTTAAGCTGGTACCCAAGGTTTTAGACCCTAAAATATTGAACATTCAATCCATTATCCCCTCCCTTCCACCCAGGGATATTGCACTATTATTATTATTAGGCACCACAATAAATATTTAGCAGTGATATTTTAAGATTTGAATTGCTTGATAATAATATTTTCTCTTAATTTTTTAAAGTTTATAAGCCAAAAACTTTGGCAACCAGAGCTGGATCTTTAAATCATTTCAATGGTGAAAAATGCGCCGCTGTGATTGGCTGAAATTTCGCGCGGGGTGGTTTAGATCACCATTGAAATGATTTAAAGATCCAGCTCAGAACTTCATTTTTTTACAACAGCACAAACTGGCCCTTCCACTTTGATGCATTCAATCTAAAATTAATATCTATTTTCAATTTTGGCTTTTTGCAAAGTCGCAACTCTTTGGGAAGGTGATAATATACGGAAGTGTATGCACACCATTAACTTGTGGTGTTTTTTGCTAAATACCCTTGCCTTTTTCTGAGCCTGCATGGTTAAGGCCCAGCAGGGGCTACCAATATGTTTTTTTTTTAAATTAGGAATAAAGGAGGGGGGGTCGATAATCCAAAGTAAGTTTAGGTAAATTTTTTTCCTTAAAATCTATTTTTACCAGTGTGTAGTGTATGTAAAATTTTCTTTCCTTTATTCTAGTTTTTTTTGTCAATCTCTCTTCGTCTGTATATGAATATATTTTGAGCTGTCCATTTTCATTCATATTTATCAATGTTGCTATTCTTGATGCAAATGAAAAAAACATTTCTAATTTTAAAATATGAATTATCAGAAGAAGAATTATAAAAATCATCAATTCTATTGTTATGAATAAGAAATGAAAATAACCTTATTAATTTCTTTATTATTAAAGTATGATCAGCTTTTTCCGGAATATCCTTTTCCAGTATGGATTAATATCCGCTGGATAAGAACCAATTCGCAGCCATACTGAAAAGTTTTGTATCTGCGGAAAGCTATCTATAGTACGATTCGATAAATAACTATTCTTAGAGTTTATAGATTCGTATAAACTTTAAAAACGGGAACTGCATTTACGACTGAAAAGAAAAACTGTATCTCATGAAAGTAATGTATAGTGTATACCCAAGAATCTTAAGAGATAAGACATTGGAAGATATTTGGGACAACCCTGACAAAACTCATATGTAGATGAACCAACCAATCGAGATTTTAAAAATTAAGAAGTTTTTGAGCCACAGCCAACGAATGAGATAATTTTGAGTACCGGAATAATTTACAGTACAATTTTCCCTTCCTCCCTATGTATATTAATTATGGCTGTAATTCATTTGGCATTAAACGTATTTGACCTATGTGTATAAAAATATTGAAATAACCAGGATGTTACCAACATTGTAAATGTAGATATATTTTTTTTGCAGCATACCTGACAAACTGACTGACCAAGTAAATTGTTTACTGGGTACTCTGAAGTACGATGTCTATCTTAAATTGCAGCCAAGAAAATTACATTTCTATTAAAAATATTACAAAATAAATAAAATGACCGTCAAATCATTACTAACATCTGACGGACCTAGTAAAATATATAATTGATGCTCATTGGTAAAGAGAATATTAACAAAAATATAATTATAAAGTCGTCTATCTTTAGTAGTAGCCAAGAAATTCCCGCTTAACGTTTTAACAGACGGACGGGCGGACTGACGGAAAGACAAGGTGAATTATAGGGCAGCTTTGCTAAAAAAAAACCTGCTAAATAATTTTTCTATGGAAGAAATGCATTCAAGTTTTGATTTCACGTGAAACTATAACTTCATTAACCGGGTACATTACAGCAAGGATGATACATCCAAAATTAGCGGAGCACAAAAATACCATGGATGGAAAAAAGAACAAACTGTGTCCACTGTTGCAGAGATATTTTGCCTCAGACATGAAAAAAACCTTACCAGTTTGTTTTTTTGCAATAGATGCTTCTCAACCATTTCAGAGATATTTTGCTTCCAGTCAAAAACCACCTGATATTATGTAATTTTTTGCTACAAACCGTAACTTTCAACAGGGATATCAAGGGATAAAAAAATGATAAATTGTTAATTGCTTTTAATGATAAACATCTCCAATTATAATGAACAAAATTACTTCTTTTGTAGATTAAAATTAAAATTAAAACAACATTTTTGGGGGACCAAAACTTATCATCAAAAATATCTGAATAAAATAATCACCATTCCTTTGAATAAAAAAGGAGTGTTTAAAGATTTGATTTATGAATCTTAAACGCTTGTGAAATAAAGCATTTCCTCAACTAAATCGATTTTATCATTCATTTATTCTTTAGGAAACACAGGCCCCAATTAACTACGGCCATACATATGTAAATGTAATCCCCCCACCCAAAAAAACTGAAATGTTGGTTTTTAAGATTAACCCTCCACTGAAAATTTTAACCAACCTCAAATGAACATTACAGAGTAGATTTCTATGAAAAGAAATAAAACAAGGATGACAAAATAAATAATAGGCATAAAAATCATGGAACGGACAAACGGACAAAATGAGTTATAGAGCAGATTTTCAGTTGTCATTACAATAAAGAAAAAGACAGAACATGCAAAAACTCCAAAAAAATCCACAATCACAATTAAACAATTTATGCCTTTTGAAGTAGTATCTACAGACAGACGGACAAAAATGTACAGACTATAGATGCGCATATACCATAATTTCAGCTCTCTATCGGAAATAGTAGCCGAGAAAATCATATTTTCCCCATAGCGTTACGGACAGACAAATTGAAACACAGAGTAGGTTCGCTGCGAAAATTTAAACTTGTATTCATTAATACTTCCTTTCTATACTTTTTAAATGGAAACAATTAATAAAAAATCATTGTTTCACATAAGAAAAATTTTGTTTTAATCATTTTTAATTATCTTTGGAAGTTTTATATTTTTAGAAGCGAAGCTACAATATACATAATAGGTCTGTTTGTCAGTCATTGGTAGGCAATATTGTGTGTGGATTTTATTTAGGTCATAAAAAGTCGCGCCACAAAAGTAGAGTGTATGTTTTCTGTTCTGTTTTTGTAGATATAAGTCTCTAGAAGTAGTGTGTTGGCTTTGACGACTACGTGATTATAAAATAACTTTAATCTAAATAATGTATCGACATAAACCTCATTCGTTAGATTAAAACTTTGGGTGCTTTTATTAAAACTAAATTGGTTTATTCAAACAAAGAGAATCCAAAGTTTTCAACCATTAATTTCATGCTATATCAATGGGTCTTATCCCTTAGATCTATGTGTTTTAAAGAGACTAATTAGTAATTCTTGGTTGGCTTAACAACCTTGGGGACTTTTTATTAAATTTTTTTTGGTTAGTTCATTGAGTTGAGTGTCCAAAAGTTTCAACCACAAATTGTAATCTATTTTGTGTATCATCATAGGTGAAGTACATAAATTTATCGGCCATTGTCTTATCTCTTATATCTCTGCTAATTATTCGATTACACTTAACAGTAAATGCATATAATCGTTCTTGATTTGTTTCTGAGAATTTAACTTTCCTACTTCCTGAAATTTTATATTATTTTTTGCCCACGGGCAAAATAATGATCCAATTTTTATATGGCCATTACTATATCCTAGGAAGTGTGGGTTAATGGATTTTGAATTACAGTGGTAACCAAAGATTTTAACCTTAGTGTCTTGGTAAATCTAAGAACTTTGGAAATTTTTTTGTTGAAAATTTTTAATAGTGGGTTTAAGACTAATGATAGTATAACTGTTGAACCAGAGATTTTAATCTAATTTTGTTTATAATCATTTGGGGTATATACATCGAAATTCGTCCATTGTCCTTTCCCTTAAGATCCCTCTTCTTAGCATCTCGTTTGTTCGTTTGTCTGGCCATCTGATATTATGAGCTTTGCTTTTTTAGATCTTGTCATCCTTATTTGACATTATTTTGGGACAAAATTAAAGTATGGAGAAAAATTAAGGTTTCCTAAAACCCCTTCTTATGCAAAGAATAGTTATTTATCGCATCGTATTAAAGACAGGTTTCCGCAGACTTTAAATGAAAAATTTTAAGAATAAAACCAGTATTTTTAGCTCCGAGCTTCCAAGACTGGTATTAATTCTATTATTTTTATTTTAAAATTCGTAGAAAATTGTCTATATTTACAGCATGGCTAAGATCCGGTTCTAATCCAGTGGATATTAATCAATTTTGAATCCACACTGGAAACTTTATTACTGATAATCTAAGTTTTGCATTACTGGAAATAATCCTTTTAATGAAATTTTGAAGAAGGGGAACCTTAGCCCCCTAGACAACCAATCGTTAGATCAAAATTCCTTTATATGTAGAAATTTAAAACTTGTTTGAAAGTAATTATTGTATTGTGACATATCTTTTCAGTTTTAAAGTGTTCAATTTTAATATAATGTATTAGATTTTAGTGTCTATACAATTCAACCAATTTCTAGCTTACAAAAACAGCATATGATCATAAATCATGAACAAAATAAAAATAACAACAGCTCTACAAATGAACATTAATAAATGTATAGTAACAACGCTTTGATATTCAACTATCTCATTAAAATAATATTTCAAGACTTAATTCTAAAGATGTATCGCCTCTAAATCAATATTTCAAAATCTTAATGTTTAAAGTAACAATACTGACTTTTTTGATATTATAATAGGGTTGCTATGTTTCTTTGTTGTGCCTAACTGTTATAAGAAGCATCAATGCCTAAATTAACTATTATTTACTTTTCCTTACAAACGGACGAATCACAACCTTTCTTATAAATTGCTTAAAACCTACCAAGGACGATTAAAGTCCTTCCCTTATTAACTAATACTAGTAGTCTTAACTTTTTGGAGACATGAACACTCCCACATCATATTAGTTTAGTTTTATGCTATATTTTTTATGATTATATCCTCAGTTTTGGATTACCCCCGTAATTGCCCCAAGGGCTCTCATATAGAAGAAAAATCCCACGCTATGCTAAAATGCGCCACTTTGCACAATAGGAAAAAACTTCTGAAATTTGGACAAAAATGTCAGTCAATCCGTTAGAATTTTTTTCAACCTAAAAGTATTGTTTTAAAATACAATTTATATGGCCTTACTAAAAGGTATACTAACTTATTTTCAGGAATCTTAAAGGATAAGACAATGGACGATAAATTGATAAACACTCCCAATTAAGTTACTCCTTCTGTGTATTAAAATTTTGGACAGATAAAGTTTAGATCCAATCAAAATTAAATAAAAGTACCCAAAGTCTTGGACCAAGTGATACGAAAGCGTGGTTATATACTTTAGGTACCAGTGTAATTTACCCGATTTTTAGTTATTTCTTTTCCTACCCCATTGTGATTTTTGTATAGAGAAAGTAAAAACTGTCATTGTCTTTACATACACGAGCTGAGCTGGATATTTAGCATTACCCTATTATTTTTAGTGGACTTAACCCCTCCCCCCTTCACTCACTATTTTTAAAACCAGGATGACAACATCCATTCAAGTTAAGTTTGAAATATTAGATCAATATTCAAACAAACATCAAATAGACAGAATCACTATAAATGAAGTTACAGACTTTTAGGCAATAATTGTTGGTATGGAGTTGATACTTTTACTTAATAAAATATTCCTTTATGTTACAGGAATCATATAAGGTTAAAAGGATTATTCTAACTTGCCTAAATAAAAGAGCTATTTATTAAGGACGTGTGGCCGGAAGACCATTGATTGTAGAAATACTTCGCTTTTAATGAAAATAATTGTTACAAGGTTAGTTTGTCAAAGATAAAAGTGCAAAGTTGAAATTTTGGTTAAGGGAAATGATTAATTAAGCATCAAATTAAAAATAAATGGAAGAGAGGGAGGGAGGGGGGCTAGTCTACTTGTCATCTGAAAGGAAACTACCGGATATTTTACTTGATAGGTCACTAAAATTTTTAAACATTTTATGTGTTTGGTAGCGTAGCTGCTCTTTAACTATTTTACGAAAAAGGAGTACAAAGACAATAATATTAGATTAGTTATTTATAGCACCGTATTATAGACAGCTTTCCGTTGATACTAAAATAAAAATTATAAGATTAAAACAAGTTTTGTTAGTTCAAAGTTTTGGGCTAACAAAACTGGTATTATTTTTAAAATTTTTATTTAAATATTCGTGGAAAATTGTCTGTAACATGATGCTATACATTATTTTACAGATGGCAGAAAACTGGTTCTTATCCAACGGATATAAATCAGTTTCGAAGCCATAGGTACAAATTTTATTTTTGTAACAAACCAGCATTATACAAGTTAACATGTGTATAAATTATAAAAGCTAAGAAAGGATTATGATTATTAAATTAACTAATATTTTCATTTTTGCTATAAGCAAATGGAAATCTATTTGCTTTAAGATTTCTAGTTTGTTAGTAAAATTCGCTTTTTATTGGAATTAATTCATACTTTAGATGCCTAGAATTTTCTCAGGGAACATAGGGGATACATTAATATGTATATGATGACTTGAATAACATCAAAAATGATGATTGCAATATTACCTCTTCTGTAGATTAAAATGAGTGGTTAAAAAGTTTATATGCTGCAAGAAACATAGACTAAGATCATCCTAGGACCAATATAGAGCTTCCCTAAAATTGAGAACTTAATCTGCTAAGTGGTTAACTAGGTTTTAACGGAAAAACAAAAAAAAACCTTACTAATACGTTATATAATAGGATTAACCAAAAACTTATTAAAACTTCAGCATTACAAATAAAGTTTTTCTTGAAATTTTCTTCTTGAATTTTGAAATAACCAAGTTAAGACCAAAGCCTGCATTTTGTTTTTGGAATCATAAACCCATTCATAAATTACCCAAGAACTTGACAGGCATGTTCTTGTTTTTTTTCTTCAAAATGTAAAAGTATTTGATGAACGGATGTTTAAAAGAACATTCTATGATTACATTACAAATTAAATAAGAAGATAAGGCGGTGGTTTCCCTCAAAGTACATGGTCAAGCCCAGAACCCCCGACCCCCCCCCCCGGGGGTGTGGGTTGTGTTTGTTTGAGGGGGCGTGGGTGGGGGGGTGGG
>LS058212.1:0-10225 GCA_900241095.1 Acartia tonsa
ATGAAGTTACCTAACCTAGGGTAATGAAATACACTATGTCCCAATTTAGGTTCTGACACAAAAGTCAAAGCACCTTCATACGCACTATGCCTAATAAAAAAAGAAATAAAAATGTTTGATCAATCTAAATAAGCTCTACTTTACCAACATTAAAGATTATATTTCTTGCTATTTAGATCAGGCTTCTTTAAGAACTAAAAATAACAGTAGATTATTATGAAATATGCATTTAAGAAAAGAGAAACAAAAGTATAGTTTAACTAAACATAAAAATCATTTAGAACCAATTATAAAATGTACATCCTTTTCCACTGAAAGTTCAAACCAAAAATTTGTACAACTAAAATCTAAAGTAGTCAAAAAACAAATATGCTAAAATTAAAAAATAAAATATAGGCGCAATCGTCCCTGCAATTATCCCTAGTCCCTGAAGAACCTAAAACTATTTGCATGCCTAGAACAAAAGTTAAACTTACTTTGAACTATGTGTGTTTGTGTATGTGTGTGTGTGTTTGATAAGTGCAACAAGAATATTTCATTTTTTTATCTCTTATATGGTTTATAACACTTTTCTTCCTTGGTTTTCCAATATTTTATCTGCAAAATATTCATATATATTCTGAGTTATTTTATTTGAACTACCTAGGGTTTCACAATTTTAATAAACAAAAAATCTCCAAACTTAGGGTTCTTGTTTTCTAAAAACATATTTTATTCATGCTTAAAAGTGATTTTAATCAGGGATCTTAGGGGAAGAGACATTCGACAATTTATTCTCATAATTCTCCAATGATGATAATCAAAACTATCCCTGAATTTGATAAAATTATCAGTGGAAAAGTCTAAATACTTCTTATCTGGAACTAACCAATCAAATTCAATAAAATTAGTTTTTGAGAGCCAATGAAGAAGTATACTGATGACAAAACTTCGGGTACCAGTAAAACATACAGTCCAATGTTCCCCCTCCCCACTTTTTACAACCACTAAACAAACAAGATGTCTTTAGATAGCTACAGAAATAGTTTACTTTTTTAAAATAGAAAATATGTCACCTTATTGGCTTTGAAATAATAACAGAATTAAAGGAAAAGTTAATCATTTGTCTAAAGTAGAACAAATATACTTGATTTAAATTTTCTACTCTTTATTTTGCTAGCCTTAACTCATTTAAAGGATTATTCTAAGTTACATAATTAAAATCTTCCAATTTAAAGATTTTAGAACAAAACATGTTAAGATTTAGAGATGAACTCTAAAAGATTTTATCCTACATCATAAAGTAGTAAGTTTTTGTCCCAAGCTAAAGATCTCCAAAATTGCTGATATGAATAAGTTGTAATCTATAGTGAAGTTCTATAAATATCTTGGATGGGTTTTGGACAATTTTCCTGACCTCTTCCACCATACTCTTGAGGCTATGGACGGATTAACTAGTTTTTATATAAAATAAGAATTTAAAATGGGTATATTTTATCTCCTTTATATTTAATGTTTGTTTAATGATATATGCTACGGTATAATACTACCAAGTATGATAAATAATAACATTTGCACTCATTTGCTATTTTTATAGCGATGGTTGTTTTGATTTATGGCAGGTATCTAAAGGGATAAGACAATGGCCTATAACTTAAAGTACATCCCAATTGATAATACACAAAATTCCTCTTCTGTAGATTTCAATAAGTGGTTGAAACGTTTGGACACTCAACTTAATGAATCAACCAATCAAAATTAAAGAAAACCTCAAAGTTGTAAATCCAACTAATTAGAAAACGTTATTCAAAAAGTTTGCGGACTAGTGTAATAAACAGCCCACCCCCCTCTCTCTCTCTCTGGATTTATGGGATGGAATGAGATACAACCAAAGACTTTAATGTCAACTTGCTTCTCTATTTACTCAAATCTCTTTTATATGGACCAAACTCATTTTGCTTGAGGGCAAGCTCTGGTATGAGACAAGAGAGAGGAGACATAATATTAGACTAGAATTAGAGAGACTCATCATTCATTGGTAAGCTCTTGAAAGAGGGAGGAGTCATAATATTAGACTAGTACTAGAGAGACTCATCATTCATTGGTAAGCTCTTGTAAGAGGGATGAGTCTTAATATGAGACTAGTACTAGAGAGACTTATCATTCATTGTAAAAGATAAGAGACATAATATGAGACTAATACTAGAGAGACTCATAATTCATTGGTAAGCTCTTGTAAAAGAGAAGAGACATAATATTAGACTTTAATTAGAGCAACTTATTCTTTATTAGTCAATTATTGTATGAGAGAAGAGACATAATATTAGATTAACAGTAGAGACAACCATCCTTCATTGGTAAGCTCTTGTAGGAGAGAAGAGACATAATTTTAGATTAACAGTAGAGACAATCATCCTTTATTGGTAAGCTCTTGTAGGAGAGAAGAGACATACTATTTTATTAGCACTAGAGACAATCATCCCTCATTGGTAAGCTCTTGTAGGAGAGAAGGGACATAATATTATATTAGTAGTAGAGACAATCATCCTTTATTGGTAAGCTCTTGTAGGAGAGGAGGGACATAATATTAGATTAGCACTAGAGACAATCATCCTTTATTGGTAAGCTCTTGTAGGAGAGAAGAGACATAATATTAGATTAGCACTAGAAACAATCATCCTTCATTGGTAAGCTCTATATAGTAGGAGAGGAGGGACATAATATTAGACTATAATAGAGACGATCATCTTTTATTAGTTATTGTAGGAGAAAAGAGACATGATATAACACTAGAATAAGAACCACTATTTACAGGTCAGCTTTCAAGAAAGAAGATAATTATAATTTCAATCAAGGTTTTATTATTGTTGTCATTGAGAGAATTATGTTTTGGTGTTAAATAAAAATAAACAACAGAATATTCTTTTTTTAATCTATTGCCAGAACAAAAAGTTTGAATATAAAGGGTAGGAACAAAGAAGGTAAATCAATCTAGTACTTTTTTGTTTCAATGTCTGATTTCAAATTAGAGACAGTTTACTCAATTGGCAAAAAAGGCTTATGAGTGATGTATCTGTTTAAGTCTTACTTTACTCAATTGTAAAATTTACAAAAAGTTTTTAAAACTGAATTGTGACGAGTCTATCTATGATTACTCCGTTGTTGACATAGAGAATCTGTTTTAATGCATAATTTTGGATTAGGAGCTAATCAATCTTATGGCGTGCATTTAATTGAACACACACCCAAACACACATTATTCAATACGGCGAGGAAAAGGTATTCTGAAAAACAAATTAAGTTTGTTCATTGTAATGACTGTAAAAATCCATTGATTTTTTGGAATTTGTTAATGAAAACCTTGGTAACCTGAATTAGATAGGAGAATAACGAACGTGGGGATTTGAAAAGGTGTCAATTTTTATTCTACCTTCAACAATATTTTTTTTGAATACATGCACTTAGGTCAAATCTTAATCAAGGATATATTCTATAGTAAGAACGTTTATGGTAATATGAGAGTTTCATTTTTGTATTTAATTTTTTTAACTGAAGGCTAAACAACGTCTTTAATATAAACATATTCAAAAAAACCACATATAAACATAAATTCTAGCATATAAAATCATCATGAAAATACCATTTAATTATGAAATAAACAAAATATATATGTGCAAGTTTTTACCATACACATACTCTATTAATTATAAACTCTAGCAAAAAGTTGTTACTTGTCACTTTAAGTCAGAGACGTGGATCACGAACACTTTAAATAATACTGCTTTCTTCGCCCCTGGCCTCTAGAAAAATAGCTTTAAACCACCCAAAGACATTTATAAAGCTTTCCTAAGAAGAACATTTAATTCGGACCAGCAGCTTAGCAGATCTTATGACAGCATTATATTATAGGATGAGGTTTAAACAGTAAAGAAATTAAAGCATTTTATAAACCTAACAGGATATGTGCCTTTCTGTCTGTAGCTTAAGATTTTGCTGATCTGGTCCTCCTTTATAGTGAAGCTTCATATAGGTCCAGAAGTTTTATAACGTGTCTGCGAGAGTGTATCTTTGCATGGCTACTAACCTAACCTGAAGTAATAAGTAACCATAAGAAAAACCAATTGCCCTTAATTTAGTTTATTTCTAAATAAGAGGGATGAAGAGGGGGAAGAAGAGTTTGTTGCCCGACGAGACACAGTTAGGATAATTGCCCTATAGACCCTAATTTGAAATACAGCTCCAAATCCCCGCTTTTTTTCAACTATCATATAAAGACGGTATCCTTAATTGATGAAAGTTTTTATTGTCAGATCTGTCACAAGATTATGTTCGTATATGTGATACAGTAGTCAAGTATAAAAATAATTAAATATTTTCAATTTTACTTCTATTAAAACTAGCTCATCTATCCTTAGCGCTGGATTAAAACCGGTTCTAAGCCATACTGAAAAATCATATATTATATTGTATTTTGGCTAGTTTTCTTCAAATAGTAAAATAAAAACAATGTTATCAATACCTTGTTAGCACGGGCCTTCGGGACTAACAAAACTGGTTTTAATCTTTAATTTTTTTTTTAATATCGGCCGAAAGCCGTCTTTAATATTTCCACAAAAAAGGAACATTCCTGTTAGAAACGTTTCCTCTGTTTAGGGATAAAACCAAACCTAACCATAATAAACCTTTAAAACTTAACTTAACCTAGCCTAAACAAAAAAATAGCTATTGTAAAAAACTTATAACAATTACGAATTATTTAATTTGATAATCAAGTTAAAACTTTTTATTATAAAAAAATGCCTTTTCTGAAGAAAAAAAATATAGTAAATAAAAATTGTAATGCATTCCTTGTACAATACTAGGAAGAACAAGAAATATATGGAACTACATTAAAGGAATGTATATAGGAGATACGTGGATATATTGACAGTGGAAAATTTTCCTTAATTTAGCTTGCTAATATGGAATATTGGTCAGTCAGTTTCATCCAGTAGAAGGGGAGGGGATGAATTAAAGGAATTGGATCGTTATTTTAGCTAACTGCAAGCATTAATTTATCAGAGTACATGAAAATCTGGTGTAAGATCCAAGTAATAACACATCCATTATATTAGTTAAGTATTTCTACTGAATGAATTCAGAAAGTGTAGATAATCAATCCCCCAATAAACCAATAGGAAGAACATATGGTACGATATGACCACCTTTATGTAACTCATATTATAGGATTGAATCATAAGGGACTACATATAAACAAAAAACTTCGTCTACTAGAAATTCTTTTTTATGTTATTAGGATTATTTTGTTGGTTCTAGGTACTTTACCCCAAATCGAATTCCCAAAATCGAATTCCCTCTTTTATATTCCCAAACTTCATTTTGCCTATGTGACGGATTCCCCTAAATTAGATTCCCTATAAAAATAATACCCCCGAAGTATGATATCCATAATGCGCTCATACTAATTGCACTTTGCCAAGCCATTTTAAACTTGTTGATTTTTTTTTACTTTTTTAACAACAATTTTTTATGTGATTTAATTCTCCGATTGATCTGATTTTTGGTATATTGATTTCTGGGACAACAAAGTATAATATTATAAGCGAAGCAACTCTATTTTTATTAACAATCACATGTCAAAACTCTTGCTATTAAAAGAACATTGTGTCTATAGATATCTGATAAGGAGGTAATTGTGGAAAGGCAATATGATCTCATGGATTTATGGCATTTAGGCTAAGTGCATCAGGCCAAAGGGTCATGGGGAAAAGAATAACATAGGATATTCAAAATTAGGGGAATCGGATTTCTGGGAATCCGTTTGTGGAAATCTAAACAGGGGGAATCGAATATGGAATATGTGTTGGATACCATTTTGTTTGTTTAACCATCTAGGATAATAGATCTATTTTCTGCTTCTTAACAAACGCATGACAATCAAAGTAAGAATTTATATTTTAATCCAATACTCAATAGTACTATAGCCAAAAAAATTGACGCTTTGATGGAGTATCAAAGGGTCCATTTTTTTGGCTATAGTAGGTAATTTATTTATTTACCCAAATAATGTAAATTTTAATCAAGATTTAAAAATTACATGAAATAATTTTCTGGATTTCTCTTACTTTCCCTAAATATAAATATAGTTTTTCATTTAGGTTTATTACTATAGACCAGGTTAAGTTAGGTTAGGTTATATTGCAGGGTTAGGTCACTGCAGGTATAGGCCCAGTAGGGTTTAGCACAGGGAAAAAGCTAATCCATCTATTTTATTTTCAGTTTATTTAAAAAGAATGGCTGGAGAGGGGGAGTCAGTGCTCGTAAGGCATTATACAGGTAAACATCAAAATATCTTCATTACATAGCTTTCAGTGCAACTTTATCTGTCTATCTATCTATCTATAAATTTATTGAGAAATGGGGAAATAGAATTATCATTCTGAGTTTAACTTTACACGAAATTTGACAAAAAGATAAAAAGTTTGAGAAGAAAATGCAGTTTTTGTTTCTGTCCAATTAAAGGCCAGGTTCACTATGGCACATCAGTCCTACAAGATCATTTGGGTATACGGGCGTTTCATTGTATTTTCACAGTAGCTTTTTATAGGTTATATTATTTTAGGTTAGATTAGGTTATGTTAATTTAAATAATTGCCCTGAAAGGTTAAGTATTGGCCCCTCAGGGTTAGAACAGGGGGCTAGAAATAGGAGAAAATCTACTGTGAAAAATCGACGAAACGCCCCCTAAGATACGAAAGGGACTATACCCGATTATTTTCATGTACATATATCCTATAGACCAGTAGCATGCACAGATATTTGTTAAGGGGGCGTGATTGCCTTGAGGGGAAAGTAATAAGGAGGCAGTGATTATCAACTTTGTATTTTAGGCAGAGGCACTTATATAATTATAGGGTAGATAGTAAATTCCAAAGCTCAGCAGCTGTGCGGCAGCCGCTTGTAAGCCTCAGGGAAATCAATATTTTATAATTTAAAAATTAGCTGGAAGTCTAAACCTGACCCAAATTTGTAAATTCCCATTTTATGACTTTTTTTAAGGGGTTTAGATTTTAGGCTTAGTCGCGGCCCTCGCTCGGCTGCCGAGCCTAGCTAAATTCTTAAAGTACCATCGGCACGATATAAACATTCACCTGACATTGGAAAGGTGTATAATGTATATGATTATAGAATGACAATATAACTTTTTTTTTGCATATTTATCTTTTTTTCTTTCTATCATAACATTCAAATGCAAATATTTATATTTTGAAATTCAAAATAAAATAAATAAAGTTATTGGTTCAGGAAAAAGAAAAAGTAAAGAAATCTGGGTGATCTTTTTTTATTATTTGCATATTTGAATTTTATATACGCAATTTATGAAATAGTTGTACATAAACATTCTTTGATTTTGCCCCGTAAACCTGCAATTGTCAGGGATCTAAATGATAAGACAATTGACTATCAATTAAAATACACACACCCCCAATGATGATTTTTAAAATATTACCTCTTTAGATTAAGATAATTGGTTAAGTTGAGACAATGTTTGTTGAATAATCCAATCAAGATTTAATTAAAGTATCCATAGTTTTGAAGCCATCGAATGAGAAGGCATGTTTATTGTTTATAAAACTTCGGACACCAGTATCCCTTCCATAAAAGTTATAACTATTTTTTATTGGTTAGTTTTCAATTATTTGATAAAATCTTATTACTTTTTATTATGAAAACGTTAGGATTTGTCCCCTTCTCTAATTAGGAAAAGTAATAGACGAAGAAAGTCGCTCAATGTGACGTCATAAAAAGGATAGATTTCCATCTCTTTTTTAGGGGTTTTCTTTCTCACTCCTACTCTCCTCATCCCTCATTACTAAAACGAAAATCATAAAATTGATGCCAGTTTTGTTAGACCGGGCATCGGCCCCTTGGTGTCAACAAAATTGGTTTTAATCTTATGATTTTTCTTTATAATGTACACGGAAAACAGTTTTTTTTCATTACATGTCCTGTAATATGATATATAGGAGCATAGTTTCAATTTAGTTTTATTTTCTTATGAGAATACAGGTCCTGTAATATGATTTATAGGAGCATAGTTTCAATTTAGTTCTATTTTCTTATGAGAATACAGGTCCTGTAATATGATGTAGAGGAGCATAGTTTCAATTTAGTTCTATTTTCTTATGAGAATACAGGTCCTGTAATATGATATAGAGGAGCATAGTTTCAATTTAGTTCTATTTTCTTATGAGAATACAGGTCCTGTAATATGATGTAGAGGAGCATAGTTTCAATTTAGTTCTATTTTCTGCTTCATTACAGTTGATCTCCAACAAGATTGCATCATAAAGTAAATCCTCATAGTCCCCTATTCATCTATCTTTGTTAGAGGGTGTCCTATTTCTATTTTTTTTTATAGTTTTTTAACCCTAAAATTTAAAAAAATATCTTGTAACTTTTTGTCTTCTGCAATATTTGGTTATAAAGTAAGTTATAATAGTCACCTATTTATCAATATTTGTTACAGGGTATCCAATTTCTAACTTTAATAGTTTTTCTTCAATATTTCGTTCAACAACTCACTACCGTGCACATTGTACTGCAAGGACTACCAGGTAAAGGTCGTGCAATCAATTATCAAAGGTTGGTTGTCTGAAGGGCGTTAGAGCATATGACCATGCAAAATTTAATGAGATTTAGAGATACACCAAAATAAGATCTCGCAGTGTGCCCCATCCTCCATTTTGTTAAATTAACCTTATTATTAAAGATTTAAAGAGATCCCAAAAGGAAACCCTCTAAAATATAAGTAAATAACTAAACCAAATCTTTCAAGTCTAGAATCAACAACATTTTATTTTATGTAAGGTCTTTCTTTCCCTTTCATTTTCTCATTTTTACTTAAACTTATATAAAAACAACAGGATATCTGTCTGTCTGTCGCTTAGGTTCTTGCTTATAGTTCTAAATGGTTTTCTTTAACGGTAGATCCAAGAAAGGTTTATAACTATTTTGGGGAAGGACACCTACTTTATTATTTATTGTTTGTTATTTTTATATAAAAGATATTGTTGTTTGTTTCTTCGCTTAAAATTTCTTTTTAAATTGGAGAAAATGAAAATTAAATTTTTTTCTTAAATTTATCAAGACTGATTTTTAATTAAACCATTATATTTTTTTCTTATGAATTTTAGATGAAAAAAATAGAGATAATCTAGAGACCCGCTCTCTAAATCAGCCAATAGGAAAACAATGGAGGAACAACCCTTTCATGCTATTGGTTAGAAAGTGTACAGATTTTAGTTATAAAAGGTGTTTTTTTTCTCATTTCATTCGCATAATAAGTATTTTATATCGTGTAAAAATGTCTCCGATTGACTAATGAAAAGCATATGACAAAATAGGTATAATAAGTCAGGTATGAAGAGTTGAATTTGTTCGCTAGTTTTCGGAAAATTAAATCCTCTAAAAATGTCATCGGTAGTATCATAAAAAGAATCTTGTGTAACAAACATAAATAAGGTGTTTGCCTGCCAGAATTTCCTTTTTAAGTTTGACAAATATTGGGGTCAGATGAACCATCTAGATATATCATGTCTATTGATGAAAGTTAGTCTGGGTTTCTTGAATCAATTCAATTCTTGAAAAGGTTAACTTTCTAAGAGAAATTAAGACCAAAAGGAAAATAGGATAAATTGAATTGTTTGTATATTATTAATTAATAAAATGTAAAAAGTCCTTAAGCTGCTGCTATGTCAGGAGTTATAGATTACTTGAAAGTAGTAGTAGAAAAGAAATTACTTACCAGTATTGGCTCGAAACCGATTAATATCCACTTGATTTTAACCAGTTCGTGCAATCAAATGGTTTGTTGTTGGATGTGCTATACTTCACCACGTCAAAATTCCTTTTGAGCCTGGGGCTGTTTGATGCAAAATAACGGAAAAAATATTTTCAGTATGGCTTCGAAACCGATTAATATCCGCTGGATTAAAACCGGTTCTTATCCAAACTGAAAAATCATGTAAAAATCGTATTACTTACACTTTTCCCTCGGGTCTAACAAAAGCAAATTAACGTAAAAAATACTTTTCCCTTTATCCGTGTGAATAATCAAGTTTTGCTAACTAATGAAGATTAAGTACGAAGTTTCTGGGTATTACATACGTTTTCATAAAAGTTTTCATGAACATATATTTTTTTATAATTTATACTTGACATGGTATATTTTTTCTCTTAAATA
>LS058213.1:0-10225 GCA_900241095.1 Acartia tonsa
ATCCGGATCCGCACTGACCAAATTTTGAGGATCCGGATCCGGATCCGCATAAAATCAATGCGGATCCGAAACCCTGAATATAATTCAAAAAAATTATCTGTTGCTGACCTGCCAATGAATCCAAGTTGTGTGCATGATGCTGGCAAAATTCCAGGTAAGAAGCCAGACTTCTGGTGAGTAGTGAAAGAGAACTTTCTAAGGTACAAGAGGCCGCCTGCTTCACCAGAAAGGAGTGACTTAAATCTGGCGGGGATGGTATCAGGATGGCAGCTGCCGGCCTTGCAGGCAGCTCTGGTTCCTGGTAGGATAAGGTACTAAATACAGGGATATGACACATGAGAAAAAAACATTTCTGGTTGTTAATGTAATGAAATCTACTGCAGCTTTTTACAAAACTAATGATTACCTACTTAACAGAAAAAGTAGATTTTGACAAGGATGACAACATCCAAAAAAGGAAGCTCTAAAATCAGACGGTAGGACAAAAGAACATTGACATTTAAAAAGTTGTGTAAATATAGGATACTGTTTAAGGGCATTCTTACATGTTTAGGACTTTTTTATAGATATGCTTTGACTAAAATATTGTACCTTCTTGTACTAGGAATCATTATTCCAAAAAATGAGACGAATAGAATAGTTGTATTTTACAAACATTGTTTATAATCAGTTATAAGAATCACCGTATAAAGCTTAAAATCGATAGAACAGTTCTAACTCGCGTATATTAACGATAAGAGCTAACCGTTATGTACAGACGAACATAAGACCCTAATTATAGAAATCTTTGAGAATAGAATCTTTGAGTCATATCTCTGTACCTGCTTAGACCTTCTTTCTTATGTGTTTCCTCTTTAAGATCACTGGAACTGCTATCTGTCGCTGTCTTCCAGAAGGCCAGAGACAGTGTGATGGTACCTTTATTTGGCTTCACCAGTAAACTAACTCTTCGCCAAAACATTTTTAGAATCTTAAAATGAAGTACATTATCAATTATATGTAAATGAAAAGGGATAGTTTCACGAAAAGTATTTAAATAAAACAATTAAATTTGAAAACGTGCTTTTACTAGATTTGTTATGTATCTTTATACAGATTTTTTGTGTTACTTAGAACAAAGATAGAATTTTTTTGCTGGTGATTATAACTAACTAATATAGTTTAAACTTTTTGAATAAATTTCGTGGAACCATCCCATTTAAATAATAGTATACAACATGCCAATATTTACATTGTAGATAATAATAAATACATATATACAACTGTAAGGATAAAGAAAAAGTATTCAAAAATAAAATAATAATCTTATTTTTTAAAATCCGGTCCTTTCTAAGAGTAAGAAAATATTTAAATCCTTAGGAATACTTTTTCTTTTCCCTTAAAAAAAGAATTATTTTAGATTTGCAGATTATGTGTATTTTTATCAATATATAATTTAAACTTCCTTTTAATTTTAATCAATTTTTCACAAGTAAATGATAAGAATTATTCTTTGTTGATGACAATCACAACATACTATTTTACATACACTCACATAAATAAGATAAAAACAATCGACTCAATAATTATTTTTAAAATGGGCTAAAATTGTAGGTTATGGACATTTTTACTTTCATAAAAACTGTAATTTTTTTCATCCATTCAGAAAAAAAATCCGCAAATCTGAACTTTTAAAATTTAAATGAGATATAATCATATTTGTACAATATGTACTTTGTTCAAGCATTACACATAATCCTATTATATAAAGTAGTAAGGTTATTTTGTCTGTAGCTTAAGATTTTCATTACTACTACATTGATTGAGTTCTCCATTGTAGGAAAGCTTCACATAGGTCCCAGGATGGTTTTTGGCCTTTTAATCATAAGGATGGTTTTTAGCTATTTGTCTGCACCTAACTACTATATGTTAGAGACGCAGCTTATTTGATGACGAGACTATGAGCGGTGTCTCTGTGCTTCTCTAGAACATATTTATGGGGGGATCTGAAGTCGCATTGGTCACAGTGCAGGGCAAAGCCATCGTGAACAATCTTGACGTGGCGCTTCAGGTCAGCTTTGTACGCGCCAACAAACTTGCACTGGTCACATGGCCATCTGAACATGAAAAAAAAAATTAGTTTCATCAAAACTAGGGTTGGCAATCTAAATCCTAAATTTTTGGCGGATTCCGGATTCGGATTCCGGATTCTAGCAGTATTTTAAGAGGCTTTTTAAAAAAATAAATGAAGCATGAAAAGCTGTTAAATGAAAATAAATATATTTTGATGTCATGTGACCACTGTACAGCCAATTAGAGGGCTTAGTTGACAGTGAGTGGATTTAATACCTTAATTATTTTTAAAAAGGCCTTTTAAAATATTGCTAGAATCCGGAATCCGTCAAAAAAAAAGAATTGATTAGGAATCCATGGATTAATCAGTTTCATTTTCGGGTGAATCTTTGTAATAATCCGAATCCGGTCCAAAAATTGGACGGATTGCCAAACCTAATGAAAACTTGTGCCCCTTCAATGGAAAACCTAACCATCCTCAACAAGGTACTTTGTGAGTAACAGCCAAAATGAAAACCTTCAAAAAAAATATACGCCAAATATCCAATAGTAAGACAATCAAACTCCCTGGTTGTAACTTATCCTAAATAAGGATCTAAAGTGATAAGATAATGGCAGAAAAATTCGTGTACATCAATGATGATACACAAAATCATCCCTTCTGTAGATAAACGGTTACAACGTTTGGATATGAAACTTAATGAACCAACCAATCAAAATGCAATAATAGTCCACAAAATTAAAACAACGAATAAGATGCGTTGAGAAAAAACTTTGGGGGCAATTGTAATGCCTAATGTCCACTCCCTCTTTGCATCATAATACACGAGAGCATTATAGTCTTAATAACAACAAAGTACGAACCTGATGCCCAAATGAACCTTCTCCACGTGATTTTTCATACCATCCTTGGTTCTTGTTTTGTAAGCACATCCCGGCTCATTGCAGTGCATCATGTCAGAATCATCTCCTGAATTATCAATACAGTTTAAAGACCCGTGGAACACATTTGAAAAAGGCTAGAGAAAAGAATACAAAAAGGAATTAAGCAAAGTAATCATTATACAAAACTAACAGGATGTCTAGCTGTCTATATCATGTCGAAGGATCTCGCGAACCACAGAAACGATATGAATCTCTTTTACAGTCTGTGTAGATTCTTAAGTGTCCATGGAAGGTTTTTAACTTTTTGGGAGAAGGAACGAGAAAGTATGGGAGAGAGGGTATTGAAAAAACCCACTACCCCCACACATTAAGTGCCCCTTCTAGAAGAGTGGCCGCTTGTAAGAAATAGAAGAAAAGGAAAGTGGAAAATGAATAAGGAAATGAAAAATGAAACTGTTTTGCTAGAGACAGATATCTCATACTTAACAAATAATTTGTAGGAAATGAAAACAAGTTTACATACCTGAATGCTTATTTTTCATGTGCTTTTGCAGGGCACACATTCTGCTACATTTCACATTGCATATAGGACAATAGAATTCGCCAACAGTCTTGAACAATAATAGAAATTGGACATAAAATCAGCCGTTAAACAATGACAACAAGGTACATAATTAGCATAGCACAAACTAGCTAGTAAAACTTACGATAGATAAAGAACATTAAACTTTAGTACAGTCAAATAGAGAATTTAAAGTAAAAACAACCCCAGCTGAACAATCACAGTAAAGAGCCTATTAAAATTATTTGGAGATAAAATTAAACAACAACACATGGTTTCATTACGATATATATAGTTATAGAGTAGCTGTGCTACATAAAATATCTTTTTTTTTTCAATTTAGTATTATAAGCGAAAAAGTTTCATTTTAAAGTTTTGGTTTCGTCAATAAAAGCCTTACTTATTGGATTCATATTAGGTATGAAAAGATAAAACCATAACTGAAAAAATATATTTTGGTGGTCGCGATATTTTCATAAAAGTATAAAAAAGCTTAATCTCAAAGTTAGCTCCAAATAGTTATATCCCCCTTCCTCTCTCCCAATCAGCTGATGTGCTCCTCCTTTTTTAGCTAAGGATATATGACACGTGGATATTGTGACAGGAAAAATATTTGTCGTCAATTTAGGTTGCTAATATAGTCCTCAGATGTTGGTCAATACGTTCCTCCAAGGTCAGGGGAGGGGATGGGGTAAAGTCATAAGGGGGAGTATCATTATATTATCTTGCCGAGAGAAAAATTAAATATGGTATGTGAGAAAACATCACAATATCCACGAATTCTATATTCTATAGCCAATGTTTCAATGTAATACTTACTATGCTAGTCGGTTTCTTGGACTCTTGTCTGATCTGAATCTTATGCAAGAACAATTCTTTGTGAGTTGTAAAGAAAGATCCACAGTGGTCACAAAAACTCTTGTTGTCTGGTAACATTTGACAAACAATTAAGGTTAGGCTAGGTTAAGTAAGGGCTTGGAAAGCTTTGCAAACATAGAGAGCGCACAAATGGTCTAAAAATACCAGGGAGGGAGAGGACATTGGACTGTTTATTACACTGATCCCCGAGTTTTATAATAAAGTTTTCTTACTTAATGGCAAAACAACTTTGGGGACTATCTTATTAAATTTTGATTAGTAGCTTCATTAAGTTGAGTGTCCAAACATTTTAACCACTAATTATAATTTATATTAATTAATTTATTCACCAACGTATTCCTGGGATCTATGGTCAACTAGACTCGGTTCTAGAGATTTGCATTTATGATCCCTTCAAGATTATTTTTTAGCATAGCTACTATATAATTGAAATGTCCGTCTGTAATATAAATAAAAATAAGTGTGTGTCAACTATCCTCCGGACTGAGTAACTTCTTCATGGTCCTTCACGTGCATCAGGTATTCCTGCTTCACTTTGAACTTTATGTCGCATTCTCTGTTTAATTAGGATAATGGATATTTTTGAGCTTGTTTGAAAACAATAATTAACAGAAAAAAAGATATTTTCATTTAAATAACAGTACAGAAAAAAAGAGAAAATTGTCAAGTGCATGTATTAGAAGCAAGCATACCTTATAATTAAGGAATATTGGACTTTGCAGGTCTACTGTTTCGATGCAGTTACAAAATACACAAAGTCACCTCCATTAATAAAAAGCTTCCATACGACAAAACAACACACACACTCACCAGTAACAAGAAATACAAGAAATAATTTCTAAGGTTTTAATTAATAGACTACTTTAGCTTATTGACGGAACGATACTACTTATTCACAATTTTATTTCCATTATCCATCCCTGCACTCATGATAGCTGTGGGCGTTGTAAATATGTTTGCTTAACCTTTGCTTCGACTAAAATTAAAATATATCAAAATTATTTCAACTTTTTTTAGGGAGGGAGATATTTGATTATAAATTACACTGGTACCCAAAGTTTTATAAATTCGTTATCTTATTCGTTTGCTAAATAACTTAGTTTAATTGGTTGTTTTCGAACTAGTAGTTTTTAAATGTTCAACAAATAATTATAATCTATAGAAGTCATCACTTACGAATTTAAGATCCTTGAATTTTAAAAAGGAAAAAGGTTTAAGTTAAATACATAAACGGTAGTGTTTGTAGCTTTTTTAAAAGCTAACCAGTGAAAAATGAGTTATTTTTAATAAATTTGATATATTCCTGGGCGATGTAAGAACAGTGGGGGCACGGAATAGCAGATTCAATGTGGACAGTCGTGTGCTTCTCAATATTTTCATACGATCCTAAAAAAATAAGTATTGTGTTGATTTGGATAAATTGTTTTCCATGCAGTGTGCAAGAAACCATATTAAAACATTTTGCAATTTTGCATTTTGAAATATTATAAAAACTTTTTTAAAACTGAGATCTTAAGATTCAAACGGACGGATTTGTATTAGTAAATTTTCATACTCATGTAACTATTAAAAAATATTTCCAAGACCAACCTGTAGAAAAGTCGCATTTGTAGCAATGGTAGGGTGTCCCGATCTTGTGTTCCTTGAAGATGTGGGTCAGGTAGGTGCTGACGTTGTCCCTCTTGAACTTCATGCAGCACACATAGCAGAACCAACTCTTGGCCTTCTCGTCGTAGCAGTTGTCGTGGGTTTGTAAATGCCTGGTTTCGTATTTGTGAAAATTTTTGGTAAAGTAAAAAAGTAAGTCTTTTCGTATTTTTAAAATTCAGTATGCGTCACTAGCATATAGGGACTCAGTCTTCAATGGGGTAAGATGGGGGTTAAAATAGCCTAAGCCAATCCCAAAGCTTAAATCTTAAGCAGAAGCTTCACACAAAAAAGTTATATAATACATAAGATTATCGACAAAAAAGTGTCAATTTTGCTTAAATACTGCCAAAAATTAAAATTAGTGTTTGACTATCAACATTAACTGTATTATTTTTATTGAGCTATTAGTATAGTGTAATTTACATGCTGTTTTTATTATCAACAAAAGATTTAACACATTTTTTTCTTTCTTGCTATTGTTAAATCAAATTTTCACAATCCTTTTGAAATCTTTGTTCTTCATAGTGAAATGGTTGTCACAGAAAGGACATTTTCTAAATTTCAGCTCCCCATTAATATGGTCCATAAAGCAGGTATTGTTTCTGTAGTTTTTGTAAATACATTATTTTATAGTTTGACAGAAAAGTAAGAGCACAACTAAGGACTTATTGCTCATGAAAAAAGGATTCAAGCAGTTTTGGAAAAATTATGTCTTAATAATCATTTTACAGAACCCAATTCTTAGAATTAGATTATTTTGTTTGACTGTATTGAATGCTAAATATCAAAGGATAAATAAGTTTTATAATAGTTATATTGGGATCTGGGTAGCCCCGAAAGGTTGTGAGCTCTATAGGTAAGGGATAGAAAAATAACCCCCCCCCCCTCTTTTTCAATTTACTTCAAAATTAAGGGGGTGGGGGATTGTAACTGTGCTTAGCAGACACATAATGAGAAAGCACCAAATAATTTATAGCCAACTTATATAAGAATAATGTAATTTCCTAGTTTTATATTCACACTTGCCACACTGATACACCTCCGTAGAACTAGAATGCTCACCATCGTCGGTTTCCTTTAAAAAAAATCCGCTAAATGTTTTTGTTGTACCTTATTTTCATTATTTTTCGGCTATACTCGGTTTGGTGGCATCTCTTATGTACAAGGATGAGAACTGAATCAGTAGCGTGCATAGGGTTTTGACAGAGGGGGGAGGGGGTAAACTGTTACGTGATAAAAAAAGGAGGGCAGGCATTACATAATTCAGTATTAAAGGGGGAGTTGACACCCCTGTACATCCCCATGGCGCACGTGTATAGACCTATGTTAGCCTTCAATAAAAAGGAGAACCACTTCAGTCCAGTGTTAAGGTACACACAGACACACAAACAACCTTTTACTTTACTTTACTTCGCCCTTTGAAGTAATGGGAAGTCAATAGAAGTAGAAATATTAAAAAAGTTATTCTTTGTTTAATTACTCTGTGGTAAAATTAAACACAGGTTGTACGCTGTAAGCACAAAACATTCAATTCGTAAAAATTAAACCCAGGTTGTTTGCATACACAAAAATTGAAATTTGTAAAAACATATTAACTTTTTTTTTTTGGGGGGGGGGATTTATGGGGGCTTCGCCCCATGGTGCAGTGGGTTCTCCCACCCCAATTACTTAAAACCATCAAAGGACCAGTGGAAATATTCTCTGAAGAGTACAGCCCAATCGGTTCAGCGGTTACTGAGATCTTAAGCTTCAGACGGACAGACATCAAGCTACTTTGTATTATAGATAAGGCTACCTGCTTCAAGGGTCCATCATCCCCGAAGACGGCATGATATCTCAGTGTATGAGTCTGTAGATCTGCCACGGTTGTTGAGGTGAAGGGACATTTGCTGCGCATACAGAAGAAGTGCTTGATGTCGGGGTGCAGCAATTCTGTCACATGAACTATTGTGTTCTCACCTTGCAAAAAAAAGAATTAATAATAATTAAAATATATCCTATTTACAGGTCTATAAACAATTTTCTATTAAAGAAAACTTATTTAGAACTACAAGACACCAACAACTGCTTTTCTACAAAAAATATGTTAAAATATTTTCAAAATAGCATAAATTTTTATAGAATTAGAATCTTTTTCAAGCTGCATTGATCAATTTTAAGAAATGCTTTTGTAAGAATTGCACACTTACCCACACTGTCCGTATGTTCGTGCTTCATATGTTTCTTGAGTTGGGGCAGGCTGAACTTCATCACGTCACAGAATTGACATTTCATCTCCCCATAGTTATGTCGCTCCTTTAGGTACGGGGGGTTATGGGTTTAAATCTTACAGTTTAAACATGATGAAGCATTTTGGTTTGAGTTTGTTACTAAACTTTCATAAAGCGATAGAAATGTGTTCTGTAGAAGAAAAAATATATCTTATTGTTATTCTGTACCCAAAGTTTAAACCCACGTTATATTATTCTTTGAGGACTTTTATTGAACTTTGATTGGTTGGTTCTCAACTAATAGTACTCAAACTTTTCAGTCAAAAATTTTTTATCTACAGAAAGGGTAATTTTTATTATCAGCATAGGTGATAAATTAATTTATCATCTATTGTCCTAAACCTTCAAATCTCAATAAAATGTAGTGTATAGTGCAAAATTTAGACGGTAGCAGAGCTACTAAAAATGATATAAATAACCAATAACCCTTGCCTTGGGTTGCAAATGATCAATATTTTCTCCATGAATCTCTCTCATGTGAATTTTATGATCCGCAAGATTAAAGGACTCGAACGGACACACTTTCTTGTAGCACACGTAGGTGTTGATCTAAATAAATAATAGCATCATGGCCTTTTAGAGAATCTGGGAACCTTCTATGTCATGGAGTGAATTTTAGCTCTTAGAGGGAGGGATGTCAATCCACCGAGTAAAATTATGAATGTCCCTTGAAAACACAACACCCCAAAAATCTTTATTTTATAAAATCTAAAACAAAAATAAATGGTTTTGGGTAATAAATCAAAGTAGGTTAAAACAGCCAAGCAGACAATCCTATTATATAAAGTAGTAGGTAAGCTTTTTTTGTCTGTCCCGAAGGATCTCGCTAACCGCTGAACCGATATTGTTCTCCTTTACAATGAAGCTTCTTACAGATCCTGGGAAGGTTTTAAACTATTTTTGGAGAGGGCGTCTTCAAATATTTTTTTAAAACTCTTTTGAAACTCAAATTTTAAATGGGATGAGGTCGACTTTTCACCCTCCTAAAAGTGCCCCTAGAGGCTTCTAGGGGCGTAGCCGCTAGTTTGAGTTTGTCTTTCCTTAATAGTATGTTAAATCTGCAAACAAAATATCAATGTTTAAAAAACTCGTTGACAAATATTTTGAAACTTTAACATAGTGAATCAACAACCTCCTTCTATGGCCCTATTGGGACTTCTTGGAGTAATCCAACCATAAACCTGTAGTCGATAAAATCACGTTTCTTTAAGAACATATCCAACATATGGACATGTGAATAGAGTAGGTAATTATTGTTAAAATATGAACAAAAACTTACCATTGAGTCCAGCTGTGTAACAAAGGGTATCTGATCAGTTTCATGGTTCTCAAGAATATGCCTTCTCACACTCTGCAACGAGGCATGGCTGTAGTTACAGCTGTTGCACTTGAAGTTGTTGGATTTGTGCTGCTTAGCCTTGTGTTGCGCCATCAGCTTCGCGGACTTCAATGATTTATCACACATGTCACAAGAATACATGTCCACGTCGCCGCTGTGCTTGTTGCGCTTATGCAGGCGCAGGTTTGATACTCGTTTGTAGCAGATTTCACATTCCACTTTTTCAGTTTTTTCGCTGTATTTGTTTCTTGTCCTTTAGGTTGAAATCCCATATTCTGTGTGTGAAAGGGAAAGTAACCCTTTAATAGACCTTTGCAATAGGTTCAAGGTCACTGACCTTTTGATTGCACGACCTTTTTATTCTAAAAATTCAAACTATTACAAGGTAAATAAATTCACCTGCTTTTGGATTAAGACAAACCTCCTGTTATCGTCCCACTTCTGACATAGCAGCAGTAATGACACATATTAAACGTTCTTAAAAGGACTCTCCACAGAAAAATCAACTTTAGATTTTTGAAAATCTAACCTGAAATTATTATTCTCTGTTCAATTTTAGGCATTTTTTGTTTTTGTGGCATCGCGATC
>LS058214.1:0-10224 GCA_900241095.1 Acartia tonsa
GATTATAACAGCTGATAAGTCAGCTATATTGTCAGGATCTGATAACTTGGCCAGTATTTCAGCTATAGAGGATTCTTTAGCTAAAATAAGATAGAATATAATTATAACAGCTGATAAGTCAGCTATATTGTCAGGATCTGATAACTTGGCCAGGATTTCAGCTATAGAGGATTCTTCAGCGTGTGTGAGCTGATTGGGGATACAATTTGAACAAGAAATTTTTAAACTTAATATTCTCAAAAGTTAAATTTATTTGGATTTTCTGGTGTTTTTACTCTGATGAAATCAATATTCCTTTTGATGAAATTCGTATATACACATATATTATTAACTGAAATTCTTATTTTTATACACCAAGATAACGACATTTTGAAAAACATAAAGAAAAAAAAATAATTTAAATCTTATTTCAAGCCATTAAATATATAGTTTTACATTTTAAAGCTAACAAAAATACATGGAAAAATTCCTAATTTTTTTCTAACCATACATGTTTAACGTTGAAATGGTTCATAAATTCATATATTAGCAGCACTATTGATAAACAAACAGTTATATAAAAAAGTGGCACCTTGAAATAAGTGATTATGTATTGCATGCTTCTTAAACAATATGTTATGCAGGGACACAGATATGCATTATTACTGCATTACTTTAAGATACAAAATATCATCAAAATTGTAAATTAATATATTTAAAAAAATCCCATCTTTACATGCTATATGCCTACTTGTTGTGAAGAAGGTGTCGGGTTCAGGTTTGAACCACATTATGTAGTAACTTATAACCATTATCAGTTAGGACTTTTAGACAAAATCAAGCATTCAAAAGTTTTTTACATGTAGATACTCTATATAAATACTTCTAATTTTGATTTTACATCTTTAGATATTCCAGAGTAAATATTTTCAATTAAGTTACAGAATATTTATGCCATTGAGAGAGATTATGCGGAATATTAATCACCTTTTATAGATGATTACAGAATGGTAAATTATCACACACCCTTAAATATTTTTCATATAGGGTCAAAAAGGTATCAGCTGCTTAGATTATTACTATAGACAAAACTTTCCTCTCATCATTAAAAAAACACTATTTTGAACTATTGTGCTTTTGGTTTAGGACACATTTTGAAGTTAGTACACTTTGGCGGAAGCTACAGCACACCCTACAAAACAAATGTTAAACCATATATATATGCAACAAAAAACCTTTAGCATAACGAATAATTTGGGTTAGAATCACATAAATCAGCCATTAGACCACTAGTCAACCTCTCTATGGTGATTTTAAAAATCTCTTTTTCAAACTGCTGAGGCTCTATTATTGCAAGCCTTATTAAACCTAACCATTGCAATTTTTTTATTAACAATGAATAATACAACTTTAAGGACTGGAAGAGGTTGTCCAATGTCCATCTACTTGTTATTTCAAAGTTTTTGAGATAAAAAAGCAAAAGTAATAATTTTGTATTGAGAAAAAGTGTTAAATTGCATGGTGCTATTGACTGTCTGCAATGTGATATTTTTACATAAAATATGGTTGCAGTGTACATATTTCTCTTAGCTATTCTGTAATTAGAATATATACGTTAGGTTATTTAGTTTTACAACTAAATTTTGTTAAAAAGATGGAATATTGTTCCTTATTGTTAAAATTGGCTTTAAAGTTTAATAAAAAAAGTAATAGATACCAAGTAGTCCAAGAATGTACGAAAGTATAAAGTACAATTACTAGAATACTTGAATTGATATTAGGTACTGAAAACCTCTTTTTGATTTATATTTTGGAAAATTATATGTAAAACTCTGAACCCCATATGTGTAAATTAAACTTATGATTTGCCTGTTAAAGACTTATTGTTATCAACTACCAAAAAGTATTAAGATAATAATGTTGTTATTTTATGCTACTTTTTAATAAGCAAAAAAGTACATTTAAATAAACCAATAATGACTTGAACAAAGTTTAATTAAAATGACAAATATTAAGAATACAATAGTTCTAAAATTCAAAAGGCATAAATTTCGGCAAAAACAAATATGTTCATAAGAGCGCAGCTAAAGAAAACTAATTTTGTAAAGGTACCCAGAGTTAATAATATTTAATATTCGTTGCCTAAAAACTTTGGGTACTTTTAAAATTTTAAATTGGTTATTTCAAACAATAATTTAAATCTACAGGAGGGATAATAATCATTGGTGATGTAAATCAATTAATCGTCCATTGTCTATCCATTAAAATCCCTGAGTGTAATTTCTGGTCTATGTTTATTTATAACTCGAAATTTAATCTTTGTTATAGAAGAAAGTACAGATAGCCCTTAATTATAGAGCAGCTTCTCTCTACAAAAATTATCAAAAAATTGCATGTTAGTGTAGGATGCATTTTGATTTTCCTTATTTCTCTAATTATTATTTGATTTGATTTTTTAATAGAGCAGCTACTCTATCACTGTACGTCCACCTATAAATAATGAAAATTATAATTCCTACAACTATGGCTTGTAATAGCTCTATCCATTTTTGTATTTGATATTATATTTCGTGTTCTTATGATTTAATCTTGTTTTGTCATGTTGATGCTTGCTACCTATGCCAATAATAATCCTTGTGTTTTGATCCTATCCTACAGTTTCCTATTTGCAAATCCTTGAATATTCTATGGATTTAAGTAGCGCAACAATAACAAGATACAAAAAAATTCATGAAATGAATCACAGTATCAAATTGTTAAAATATGGAGAAAGACTTTCCAATACAGTAATACACAGAGCCAATAATACAGCAAGAAAGTAGGATAGTCTATCTTGTGCATTCAGAAGATATTCTATGAATCTATATTATTGCAGTTGTTTCCCTATCAAAAATCACATTAGGTTTATGATAATGTATTTAACATTACCTTTTTGTTTTGAAAAAAGCCAAGACAACAAAAAAAATTCTTTGAATTTCAACCAATTGGTTGGCATGTTGGAGTCCCCTACTATTACTTATTAAAAACGAAGCTTTTCTATAATTAGGGTTGGTCCGTCGATCCGTCAGTCTGTCCGTCCGTACGTCACAGACAGATAGATCTTTTCGTTAATTTAAATAGGTTAGAATTGTCCTATCGATTCCAAAATTTACATGGTGGTTCTTGTTGTAGTTAGGTACGATTTAGAAAGCATAGCAACTCTGTAACAGTTACCAGAATGTCCGTACGTCCATTTTAAACATGTTGATTTTTAACTTTTTAACAACAAATAATTATGTGATAAAATTATCCGATTGATCTGATTTTTGGAATACTGATTCCTAGGACAACAAAGTACAATGTTATAAGCGAAGCATCTCTATAATCAAGTCCTCAAAATGTAAGTATGTCCTTAAACAATATCCTGTATTTACGTAGTTTTTCAACAAATTTACTTACAATTTTGTTTCTACTTTTATACATTTATATTCTGATTATTCAGTTCTGACACTCTACAAGTATTAATGTTCGTTTGCCCTACTGTTTCAGAGCTTCGCTTTTATGGAAGTTGTCATCCTTGTTTTAAACATACATGGACATCGTTCTACTTTGTATTTATAGCTAACTATTCTGTGGTAATGTATAAATATAAATAAGAAGATGTTATTTAAGTGTATCAGAGGTGAATTCTTAAAAAAAATTTGCCCCACTTATCGGTTAGTGGGGCAAAATTGCGCTCGAGAAAAATCCTTCAAAATCACTTTTGTAGATTTTTAATGTGATTTTGGATGATTTTTTTTGAAAACAATTTTGCCCCACTAACCGAATAGTTAGGCAATTTTTTTTTAAGAATCCACCTCAGATGTAAGACTAACTATATGGTCCACTAAACTCACTAATAGATTCTTTCTTTTTCAATTCAAATGTGAAATTATCTCATAAAACCACACAAAGTTTTTGTCTTGATTTAGCTAATTCTTGTATTTGATGGATATGCGGAAAGTGTCATTTGTGACGTCAAAAAAATACACCCAAAGAGGGATGATGAGAGGAGAAGTGGGAAAAGGAACCACTTAAAAAATAGATTTATTTTTATGACGTTACACATGACACTTTCCGCATATCCTATTATATAAAGTAGTAAGCGTTTTTCGTCTGTCCCGAAGGATCTCGCTAACTGCTGAACCGATAGTGTTCTCCTTTACAGTGAAGCTTCTTATAGGTCCTGGGAAGGTTTTAAACCTTTTTTTCGAGAGGGTGTCTTAACCCCCCTCTCCCCAAAAAAATATTTGGAAACTCAAATTTAAAATAGGATGAGGTTGACTTTTCCTTCTCCTACCAGTGCAGTGCCCCTAGAGGCTTCTAGGGGGCGTAGCCGCTAGTTCTTATTAAAACAAATGAGTATTATGACAAGTCTCAACAGCTGCCCGTTTATGTCAGCTCGGCTGCTTTTTATTTAAAAAGGGCCTTCGGCTTGGCTACGAATTTTACGAATACATGTTGCAGATTGTCTACTTGATTAGTTTTGCTAATTGACAATATATATTTTGTATTTTAGAACAAATACTTTTTTTCAATATAAATGTGTTAAAAATGATGGCTTGGTTTGATAAATAATTTTAAATATTTTTCAAACATTCCTCATCTAATATTTTTAGCTTTTTTTTTGTAAAAATAAGCGCATATACTTTAGAACTTTAAACGAATTTTGTAAGCTACTCTTTTATTAACTCTATTTGTCTGTCAGACTTTTCTGAATATTTTCTTATAATTATGTGTTTTGATTAATGGATTTTGTCATCTTCTTTTACTTTATAAAAATGAAAACTAAAACACGCTTGAATGTAAAATCTGATCATGAAAATAAGGCAAATTGATTTTATATTTCATTATTTGAATAGTTTTGGATGTAAACTTAGACAACATAACATTAAGTCATACATAGGAACTAATTACTGTTTATGCCTTATAACAGACTTTATAAGATAGCTATGAGGAGTTATTTTTGGAGGAGGATCTTTTAAATTAATCTTTTTTAAGGATCAACAGATAAATTTTAGCAAGCAATCCAGCTGCCACTAAGGAACGTGTCCTAACTTTTGTGATTTTTTTACCCATTCGTTACGAGCTTCTAAAGTTCAAAGTTTTATTCACCGGACTTCAACAAAAAAGATTTTTGTAATAATTACTCAACAGAATTAAAAAAGTAAGGTGTCAAATTTAAGATCTCATCTCACTATTTTTGTTCATAATGGCAATTTTCTTCTTTTTTTGTTACGTTTTAGTACCTTAAAACCAATTTATTTAAAAAAAACTTTAATTACTTCAAAAATAAGAGGTCTACAACATAAAAAGATTGCATATCTAAATTCTATGGATCATTTTACATCTACTACTTACTAAAAGCACCGACTAGCTATTTTTAAAAATAACAAAAGTTAGGACACGTTCTTTTGGGTAAATGTAAAAACAGGTAGTTAACATCGACAGACAGTTTAAAATTCAACTTTAGCTGCCTCAATTTTTTACTTTAAAGCAGCCCAAGCAAAATGCCCTTTTTTCAAAATCTTAAATTATTTTCAGAAGCTATGGCGTTCCAATATATCAGCCGCTTCTGTCAATATAAAACACAATAATGAATATTTGTAAACTGTTCAATACATAACTAATTCAATACATTAATTCATAATTTCTAGTTTTATGTGGTTACTAAATATTTAAATTATCAGTTATAAATAAAAATATTTTTTTTTGTCAAAGATATTTAAAAAATGTAAATATTTTTGATTATAAAAATTTTATAATCATCTAAGCTCTTTATGTAATTAAAACGCATCTATAATTCTTATATTTTCTTATGCTAGCGGATACGCCCCTAGCATCTTGGGGTAATGTATCCGAGGAGCTCAGAGAATAAGTCCTAAATTTGACACTAAAATGGCCTAAAACCAGACATGTGTGAACCTATAAGAACCCAATCAGTTCAGTAGTTATTGGGATCTTGAGCTTTAGACAAAAGGACCTTACTACTTTAAATCATGTCATTAGTATATTTGTGTATGGTCGCTCCGCTACATATGGACAAAATTTTTCTTATAATTTACATAAATTATAAAATTTTGTTGGTATAAATAACCAAAAGCAAATAAAAAGAAGGAACCATATAAATAAGGAAAATAAAATTGTTGCTTGTAGCAATTTTGCTCCAAGGCTTAGCTTATTAAGATTAGGGAGAGTTCTTTAGGATTAAAATAACTGAGCTGAAGTTATAAATAAATATTAATATCAATAAAACTTATTGGCTGTGACCAATTAGGTGTAAATGAGTTTTGCAAATAAGATTCAATTTTACAGTTGTTTTTTAGTAGAACATCTACTCTATTATATATTTCCATCCGTTAGTTGTAGTTAGGTCAATAATTCCCGTGGACAAAGCTCAAATTGTGTCAAATGATCCATGTGACGTAATAAAATGAGGGAGATGAGAGGAGAAGTGGGAAAGAAAACCCCTAAAAAAAAGATGGATAATTCCTTATTTTTATTACGTCACAGGGATCATTTTGACCGTAATTTTAACACAATTTGGGCTTTGTCATTCCCGCGATATCACTGAAAAAACGCACACACATGCACACCTTAGTACTTTAGCATACATCATGTTTGCGCTGTTTAAAATAGTTTATCAAGGTTTATAGCCTCAATTATGCAAAAACAACAAAGTGGTAAAATTAAACCAATTTGAAGAAGAAATATTTTATATACATACTTTTTTATTTATTTTGACTTTTACCACATTTAGACTATTATTGTTCGTAAAAAGTGTGTTTTTCTAATTGTGATAAAATTTCAATAGCAATTTGGTATAATTGTTTTTAAAAATTTAGAATACAATAAAATTAGACGAAGGTTTTTATCACTATAATAATGTAGCTGCTCTGCTAACATTATAATAAAGCAGCTAATGATTTAAGTTAAATTATTTAACAAAAAAGGATATAAATAATTAGTTGAGCTTATAGCTTATATATCTTAAATGTATATATGATGAACATTAATAAATATAAGTCGAGGTTCATTGATCAAGGCTAAGTTCAAGCTTAGTAAAAGCGCGGCTTTTCTACAATCAAAACCTTCAAGATATAGTTGGTTCTCTTTGATTTGCTACCATCTATGTTGCAAAGCAGCTCTTTAAAAAAGGTCATATCTACGAAGTACATATTTGAACTTTATGACTACAATATGTACATACATTCATCGAGGTAAAGTCAGATCTGGTGCTTTCTCTCACAGTGTCTAGCGAGCATAAAACCCACCCCCTCCAAATTATTTTTAAAATAAATTAGAAGTACGGGGGCGGGGATTTTTTCTTCATAACGTGACCCAAAATAAAACACAAGGACACAAAAACTACGTCCTTGCTTTAAATTTATTCGAAAATATAGGAGGTGGGTTTTTGTTTGTGCTCGACTAGTCACTTTGAGGAAAACCTCCTCAGTTTATTTTTCACTGATTGTGTTATTAGTACAAAACTTAGAACATTTATCAAATGCTTCGTAAATATTAGTTGTTGTCATCTTTGTTCATTTAAATTTTTACTCGCGGAATCATCATTATTACTGAACATTTCTTTATTCTTTTCAATTCATTTGTGAAATAATTAATTATTTTATTTTAATTATTTCTTTGCTTGTTTAGTTTTTAATTTTCTGTTTAGATTTTATAATTTATAATTATACCATTGTTTGTTATGTATTGTCAATAAATTATGCATTTAAATTAGTGAAGCTTCTTTATAACAGGGGCAAGTCTGTCAGTCCAACATTTTACTTTCACTATTAAAAAATCTGATAAAATTGAATGCCATTTCATAATTTTTAAGCAAAAGAAAATTTTGATTACAATCTTGGGATTAATTTTATCATTTTTATTACATTTTTCGTAGGATTTAAACTATACAAATATACAGGATTATACAGGATGGCTAAGAACAGTTTATGATCCAGCGAAAATTAATTGGATTCAAACAATATCTTACCTAGACTGTCATCTGGAATATCAGCAGCTGATGCGGTTGAAAAAGCCGCTAAAGAAGCGGCTAAAATTAGCAGCTTCCAAGCCATTTTCGTAGATGGTAACAAACCTAAAATATTTTAACCTTATTTCTTAGTTTATATTCAGTTTCTCTTTCCCCTTTATTCCTATTTAAAAAGCTGTATCTTCTATTTAAATGGAGTGTTTTGTTACAATTTAAATTATACTGAAATGATGTCAAATGACTTTAATACATCTTTAAAAATGCATTAAAATAAATAGTTTTGATTTCCTAAAATTAACTCACGGTAGAAATAATAATACAAAATTACAATTGCATTTGAAAAAAAATGGTTTAATGTAACATTTTGATTAGAGTAATATTTGGAAATTTTAGTCTAACTATAAATGTTTTCATATTTTGTGTTAAAGAATCAAATTATGTGTTGCACCAGGGAGGGAGGAGGCAATAGAAATGTTAATTACATTTGCAAGATTCTACTCTAGTAAAACAGTAAGAGCAGCTAAGCTTTAATATAACCCATATGAATAATAAAACTTACCTAATATAAGATTAATTTCAGCTACATGTCTAAAAATCTACCAAGCATAATCACATTATTTTCTGAAAAAAAATACAAAATTTTTATATTATTATAAATTTTTTATACATATATAATTCCATAGTTTTACTCATAGGGAGTTATAGAGTTGATCAGTGGAGTAGTCATAAAAAAAATTTAAGCCATCTTTCTTCAATAGCAGCTAAGTAAATCACATTTTCCCCATAGAAATAATATCATTAACAAAGAAAAGACAGACAAGAATTCTAAAGAATAAATGTTTACTAGTCAGAGGAATATTCACAAAGAAAATCAGCTGTTTCTCTCAAATAGCAGTTGAGTTAAATTTGCAAAAGCTTTGATTGAAAAAGAATCATAGCGTCTATGAACAAACAAAAGTTCTTAATAACACAAAAAAACAGATAAAACAATTACTTGATACATCTAGATTAAACTGAAAAAAAAAGGAATATTTTTTTTATGAAAAGTGATTGGTTTCGCTGAAACAATAAAAATTCTATAAAGTTAATCAGAGCATGGTAAAAATAACAGTGTTTTCAATTTAAATGGTATTTGATTGGTTTGCAAAATTTTTGAGATCTACATTAGTGTACCATCAACAACCCACCTTACTTAGAAAAAGAAATTTGCTTCTAGCCCATACGGGTGCCCCATTCCAGCACCTAACCATTGTTTATTGTATTAATGATAATTGTAATGAATGAAATATTGTAATTTTTTTTCTATTTTTAAAAGGACAAAATTAAAAATTACTGCTAGAAGCTGGGATCTACCATTTAAATTATTCATTATCAAAATTAAACTTTCAAATTCATTTTAATAATGGAAGGTGAGAGGGCGGGGGAAGGTTCAATAGCAACTTGAAGGAAAATTGAGATTTTCTAGCCTTTAACTTATGACACTTCTTTATCCCTCTATCAAAGTACGAAGCCACTCTATAACATTTTATTAAAATTAAATTTTACAATAGGTTAAGGTTAGATCCATTATTGAAAGCAATAAGTTGGTACATCTATCTAATACTATAAGGTTACCTATGCGGTAGATAGGTCAACTATGTTGTAGATATAGAATGATACATTTCTATTTTGTTTTTATCTTTTCACTACTCACCTAGAGGCCTTTATAAATCTTCCTATGACCTATGAGAAGCTTCACTGTAAAGGAGAGACAGACAAACATAGATCCTGTTATTTTATATAAGGATTCAATAAATATTATACTTTTTTCGCTCCAAAAAAAACAAACAATATCGTTCTTGTTAATATATCTGATGGAGTAAATTATCCAAGTATACCACTCTGGTTTCAAATGAACCAATTTACAATGTGGTCACCACTTAATGGAAAATCAGTTTGCCTCGCTAACTTTTATAAATCAATGGTTTTCTTTATGCATGGTTTGTCCGTATGCCTGTACAGCGTGACGTAACGAATAACTTTGTTTTGAAATGGTGGTATTATTTTCAGTCATTTAAATGGAGATGCTTACAAAGATTGGACATATATGTAGAAGTGTAGCATCTCTATTGTCTCAACCATGACACTTTGGTTGAGTGTGACTTCCGAATTAGCGGGAAGTTCTCGAGATCTGTTGGCGAACATACAAACCCCCAATACCAGGAACCATCAAGTTTCAACAGCAGGTTTGA
>LS058215.1:0-10223 GCA_900241095.1 Acartia tonsa
CCCCCCAAAAAAAAAAAAAATTTTTTTTTTAAAAATGAAAATAAAAAATGGGGGGCGCACACCCCCCCCCCCCGAAAAAAACAAAAATTCCTCCCCCCAAAAAAAATTTTTTTCTTTTTTCTTTTAAATCTAAAATACGAAAAATTGGTTTGATCAAACCTCTAGAGGCTAGGGGCGAAGCCGCTAGTATTTTATATTCCGTAGTAGTAAATTCAACATGTCCCTAAAGCAAGTATCTCAAGTACTAGGGATCTAAAACTTGTGCAATTTTTCAACAGATTTTTGTAAATAATGTCAAAGATGTTTATGTATCTTAGACATAAATGCAAAGATGCTGCATGCTATAGGCAATTCTTGTTATTTGGTTTACATCGTCTTACATTTATGGATGTTTTTATCCTTGTTATATTTATATTCATTGACACTAGGGGTATACCCAGGGAGGTAGGGGGCATTGGACTGTAAATTACACTCGTACCCAAAGTTTTATAACCCGTTATCTTATTATTGGGTATTAATAATGCATTTTGATTGGTTGATTCAAAACTAGTAATGTCCAATCTTTTCTACCAATAATTTTCAACTACAGAAGGGTAACTTTGTATATAATCATTTGGTACGTACATCAATTTATAGTTCAATCCCTTGAGATCCCTGGGTATACCTAATAGAGGGTTACCTAGGTGACGGGTTATTGGTTCTTGGCTTTCTATAATAAATTTAATCATAACTAAATCCATTATTTTCTTCAATAAACACAATTTTTCCAATAAACCATTGTGTACATAAGGATTATTTCTTACATAAACCGATTAACCCTCATAACTTAATTTGTAAAACTGTTAGCTTTGGCCTTAGCCAATAGGGTAAGCTCCATAACGTTTCATTATGCTACACCTATTTTAATTTTTTTATGTCGCCTAAAATTACGGTATGACATGAATGTACAAGAAGGGGGCCGGGAGGATAAATGCGTGATTACCATCCCCCCTCCAAAAAAAATTACACCAACAATATTTTGCCATATGACATTACTATATACTTGAGTAAAACACTATTACAGAAAACTTTTGCTCAAAAAGGGTGAAAAATACATTACACTTATTAAAACTAGAATATAACTTCCAAGAAATTTAATATAATATTCTCTGTCTAAAACAAATATTCGAAATAGAGCTGAACTCAAAACAAGGAACGCAACATTCATAAAAGCCAACTAAATTAGATGGTATAGCAAACGGACAGTTGTAAAGTTATAAAGGATAATGTTAAATAAAAAACTTAAATTTTAGGAATTGAATATAAAAATGCTTTGTTTAAAACAGTTTATCTTGTTAAAGATGGGCTTTCTGGAAATGATTATAGACTTGCTACGCTTTATAAATCTTACCTAATTTTTACAGGAATCATCATACGAAGTTCTGATAATTTATAGGACAATTCTAACATGCCCAAATCAACGATAACAGCTGTTGTCAGTTACAGGCGGACGTACACACCGGTCCTAACAATATAAAATCTTTGCTTTTGAAAAATATTTATTTCTGGTCAGAGCGAGTTTAGTCAGCCTGGGCTTATTTTTATGCTTTGTGTTTGCAATTGTTGGTCACATGCCTTTAAGAAAGTAATGACGTCCAAGCTTTTCATTTTTGTGGGGGAGGAGAGGGGTAAAAAATTTGGATACGGCGGAGCAGGGTAATGCTAATTTGGGGGTGGTGGTTGGGAGGAGCTTGAAGCGTAAAAAGTAAAAACTTTTCCATTTTTAAACTAAGGGTACCTAACTAAACGCGAATTTGTGGTTGTGTGGGAGGGGGAGGTGAATCCATAATTCTTGGACGTTAATTCATGCATGTCGTTCATTAGATTTTTTCTTTGAATTCTTAATTTCATGGGTAGACCCTCACTCTTTCCAATATTATCCTGCAAACAGCCTAAAACCACCTAAATGAATATACAAAACTCCCCTAAAAAACACCACTATTTGATCTCGCCTGCTTCAAACAGTATAAGATTTGTTGCTGAACAAATTTCTACTTTTGTAGGTAAGCGTTCACATATTCAGATATGTTTTTTCTGTCTTAAATAGGTATATATATTATGAATGTATTTGTCGCAAAAAGGATTTATTATTTCTTTCATCATGTACTCTATTGAAACTTTTAGCTGACTAAAATAACAACCCCCTATCCAACCTCTTTTCCCAATACCCTCTCCTCTCACTTGATGTACGAACATATCTGTGTTAGCAACCTAAATTGACGACAATTATTTCCTGTCATAATATCCACGTATATTCTATATAGATTTTGTAGCATTACACAAAAATTTTTGCAAAATTCGTTGCAAATTTACTTTAAAAAATTTCTTCTTTTTAAGAGTGTATCCCCTTTGATATCAATTTAAATTTTCTTGGTAGGGGAGGGGGTGATGGTGTTACGTCTATACCCCTACTTAAAGACTGTAAATAATTACACTGGTACCCAAAGTTTTATAAACACATTATCTTGGATTGGGTATTTATTGAATTTTTATTGTTTGTTCCAAAGTAGTAATATCCATAATTTCAACCAATGATTTAACCTACAGTCGGAGTAATTTTGTTAATCATTAATAGGGATGTATATGAATTCATAGTCCATTGTCTTATCCCTTAAGATCCCTGGCTCCCACACCAAGAATTCTTAGTGGGGATATTTGATTTGTAATTGGCTGCACATTTTTGTGGATTTTATATTTTTGGTTATGCACTTAGAATTTATTTTCCAGTTAGTTCGGTTTGAAACTGATTGTGGGTTAGAACCGGTTCTATAACATACTGAAATATAATATTTTAGCATTGCAGACAATACAGACAATTTTCTACGAATAATAGAGTAAAAATAAAATATTAGCCCAGGCCTCAGACCCCTCTGGGAATAATAAAACTGGAACTGATCTTATTATTTTTAATTTTAATATCCGCGGAAAGATGTCTATAAAATATCATAAAGGTTGCCCCAAATGTAGAAAAGAATTATTTTAAAAGACGTTGGCAATCATAAAGGATTTAGGTATCGTGGTATTTAAAGGTCACTTCTCAAGTATCAAGTATATTTGACCCAGGGACTAGGGATGGTTCATCTAAAGAAAAACTATTTTCTCTTAATTAACGCTAATTTTAAATAATTGCGACGAAAGCAATTGTTTGTCGGCATTTTAGAGCAAAGTAAATTGTTTTAACTATTTACCAATGAAGAAAATAAGTGAATATTTAAAAGATCAACTATTTTACTTCACTACATAGAAATTTAGTTTGTGTGAATTAGATTCCATCCCTTCATGTACGCTATACATCCCTTGTCCCTGATTTTACCCTGAAAGAGGCATTCTTATAAGCAGATATCTTATAATAAACACCGTAACACTAGCAGTTTCACTTGAGGAGGAGGGGGGAGATGAATCTCAAAACCCATTATTTTGAATTTAGATTTTTGAAAGAAGTAAAAAAATACCTACATGTAATTTCTACCTAAAGAGTGAATATTTTGTAAAATTCAGCTCGCTTCACACACCATTTAACACCAACCACCTTATTCCACCCATTAAAAGCTTTGAAGTCCTTGCTCTGTAGGGTATAGCTGGAAGCTACTCAGCAAAAGGGTGACTAAGAGCTGCTAAGCTCTGGTTAAAGAAATGAAGTAAATTCTGTATTACACAGGGATATGAAGGAAAAGACATTCGCCGATAAATTTATGTGTATCTCCTTTATATACATAAAATTGCCCCTTCTGTAGATTACAATTAGTGGTTGAAACGTTTGGACACCTAACTTAATAAACAAACCAATCAAGAGTCCCAAAAGTTGTTAAGCCAACGAATGAGAAAATGTTAGTATAAAACTTTAAGGACTAGTGTAATAAACAAACCATTGTCCCCTTCTTTCCTGTGTATTACAAAAGTATAAAATATATGTGCAACCAAACTTAAACTACTGTTGAAACCTTAATACACAAGATAGTTTAAAATTGATCAAACCAGACAACTTGCGTCTATGACATAGACATACACAATTTGATTGACATTCAGACAAATACATATCAGAACTTCAGAAGTAACCAATTGTGTTTAAAACTACCTGTTTTCTTAAACCTGTTAGAAGTATTTGTCTTAGTGACTTTGTCCCTGGAGTCTAGGAGATAAATTTTAGAAGGATGGGACAAGAAACCCCCCGTTTTTTATAGATAAAATAGCATAAAACCATGCGTGGATTTTTCAGAATTGTTTAATGATGTCAAATATTAAAAGTATTGGTAAAGTATAAGTTAGGGAGCGTAGCAGCTACATAATATTCATTATTACAGGGTCACTGTCAGTATGTCACTTGAAAAGTATTCATTTTTGGCATGAATTTTGTATAACACTGAATTTTTACATAATAGAATTTTCCTGATTTCATAAAGCTTAAAAATGTAATTCAAGGGCGTCCAAGCTTTCTCATTTTAACACCTCCAAATTCATTTAATTTTGACATCCTTACCTTTTTTAAAACTTTTACTTAAAAACAAAAGAATTATTACTGTATAATTGTCACTTACTTTTGTCTTTGTATAATTTGTTATCATCTTGTTTATTTAATATCCTTCTGAATTAAAATTTTAATTAAATGTATTTTGTTAAAAACTTAGTTTGATGGTTGGCTGTCTAAATTTGTAATCTGACCTTTCTTTTATTATTTCATTCTCTCATATTACTCACAGACAAACTAGAACTTTACAGTTTCATTATAATTTTGTACCCTAGAGCTCTAGGTTAGATTTTAAAGGTTATAAGAAAAGACAAAATTTTATTCAAATTTTGGCTTTTGCAGATTATTTTTACACGGAGGCATAACATGTATGTTCAGCCGTTTGGTAGCTTTTAAAGTTTATCTTTACTCTTGAAACCCAGCTAAACTGCATTAGACTGAAGAGAGTGCATGTTCACCGAATTATAAATTTTTTATTGTTTTACTATAGTGGATTTTTCATTATTTTTTTAAATAATCGATCCCAGCAACATTTTAACGGAAGCTGCACAAGATCCCACTAAACCAATAAACATGTATAGATATACCTCCCGTATATAATTTTTCTGGTGGCAACTAGATGCCAGCAAACTGGATCATTAAATTAAATTGATGAAAAACAGAAGTTTCTCCTTTTAGTAAAAAGTAGTATAAAAATAAAAAGTATTCATTTTTCAAGTCATTTATAATTTCCATGATTCCAGTGCCAGTAGTTCTTATAAAAGGAACCAGGACCAGATCTTTAATGGTTAAATTATTTTAAAACATTAAAGAATATAAAAAAGTAAAGTCTAACCCATATATTTTTTTTCAAAAAAATATCATCTTTGTTAAGCGTCTTAACTTCTACCCACAGCTTTTTGTTCAACATTTTCTTGAATTCAATGTCTTTCTTTAGCTACAAAAATGATGCTTTATTAATTACTAGTGACAACGCGCCTAGAGGCCTCTAAGCGCTTTTTTCCAAAAAAAAAGTAAATTCCCTCCCCCTAACTATTTTTCGTGGGAGGGGAAAACCACCTACAAAAAAACCTGAAATAAATATTTATAAAACTTCCCAGGACCTATGAGAAGCTACATTGTAAAGGAAAACCATATGGGTTCAGCGGTTAGCGAGATCTTTCGACACAGACAGACATATCTCCTGTTACTTTTAAATAAGAATATTATTGCATGATATGCTTGAAAAAGTCTCCTCTAAAAAATGATTATACAATTATGTGAAGTGTAACCTTTCCCAACTTTCTCTTTACATTTGATGTATTTTTATAGTTTTTTTTCTGTTCTATGTATTTGTTTACACTCTATAAATATTAACGTTGTCCACTTATAAAAGTAACAGGATGTCTGTCTGTCTTTATGTGTCTGTCTTCTGCTTGTCTGTGTGTCTTTATCAAAACATCTTGTTAACCGCTGAACCGATGTGTCTTTCCTTTACAGTAAAGCTGCTTTTGTGTCCTGTAATTTTTTATTTGTGTAATTTTTCAGGGTATATTCCCTACGTGGCAACTCCCCTAAAGGGGCGATTCGTCGTATTTTGAAAATGACTTTTGATAGGTCATTTTAGTTTAGGTTAGGTTATATTGGGTTAGGTGATTGCCCTTCAGCGTTGGCAATTGGCCTCTCTTTTTCTTCATTGTGCCCCTAGTAGACTCTAGTGTCGTAGCCGCTGGTACAACAACAAAAAATATGACATTTACATTAACTAAGCTGGAATGGGCGTACATTTATAGTTTATCTTAATTTTAATTATACTTTTTGTAAAGTTTTTCAGGTAATAAAATGTTAGTTTCACCCCTAGCCTCTAGGGGAAGGCGGGTGAGCCCAGGAAGTAGCTTAAAACAACCTTAAGATAAGATAAAGCTTATCTAAAAAGTACAACAAATTCGGACCAGCACTTTATGAGATCTTTAGCTACAGAAAAAGGCATCTTAATGATTTGGATAATGAAAAGGGCACACATGCCCTAAATACTAATTCTAGTGAATGGATATCCTATGATATAAAGATGTAAGTTTTTTGTCTGTAACTTAAGATTTTGTCAACTACTATTCCTATTGAGTTCTTTGTTTAAGGGAAGCTTCACATATGTCCCGGGATGGTTTTATGCTATCTTATTTCTAGCTTTAAGTCTTGTTATGTTTTTAGGCTATTTTTTGCCCTCTCCTAGCTCTTCAAATACAACGCCGCTAGATGCTAGGGGCGCTGTTAGATTATTATCCCAAATCTTGTTAAGTTCGGGCAGAAACAGACTTCAAAAGATATTGAATGCAAGAACAAAACAGTTATACACTGTAAATTAATTCATACAACAAAGAATAATGCCTGTTCGTCTGAATGCAATTTCAACCATTTAAAGCATTATGATAGGCAATCGAATAGGCCTTTCAAGATCTGCTTTTAAAGATGAAAATAATACATACACTAGTGACTAGTTTTTGGCTTTAAAGCTATTTTCTTCCGGGGCGAACCCGAACATTATCCTTCTTGGAAAATACTTCCCAGCCCTTAATTGATGCTTTTATTTTCAAATTCTCGATGGCAATAGGGACTAAACCGAATAAATGTGTATAAAATAAATAATACTTAGGCCACATAACATTTGGTTTGTTAATGATTTTTAGATTTTCTTTTGAATATGCCTCGTTTCCTCATTTAAAAGCAATAAAATTTATGCCTTTACCTTTTTAGTAGCGAAGCTACTCTATGACGCTATCGGAGAAACGTGATTTTCTCGGCTACTATTTAAGATAGACACCTGATTTTTTTTGGGAAAATTCCCTATATATATGCCCATCTAATATATACATTGTTTTGTCCATCTGTCTGATATTTAGGGTGCTAGATCGATTCCCAGATTTTTACGTTTTCATGATTTTCTTAACTCCTTTTCAATATAGAGGGCTGAAATTTTCGTTGATTATTTAACTTTATATTCTACATATTTTCACAAAGTTTTATTAAACTTTGTATATAAATTGGGGTGCTAGATCGATTCAAAGAATTTTTAGGTTTTCGATATTTTCTCGATTCCTATTAGGATTGACGGCTGAAATTATCAGGGATTGAATATGCTCAAATTCTTTATATTTCCATCAAGTTTCATTAGGTTTTTTTCTATAAATTACGGTGTTAAATCGATTCATAGATTTTTAAGTTTTCATGATTTTAAAGGTTTCGTGATTTCCCTATTTTATCGAGTTTAATGTTTATGTATGACACTGTTCTGTATTAAATTTTTTCCCGATATCCCTTCATCATATTTGAGCTTCGCTTCTTATGGATGTTGTCATCCTTGTTTTTTCTTGAAACCAAAAACTATGTGAAAAGTACAAAGAAGTTGCTTTCACTCAACCCTTACTTTGGACCACCAAACTTTATCCCCGTTTAATATATTAAAGGAAACAAAATATTTAAATCCTGAGGGGCTATTTCCCTGTAAAGACCTTCAAACTTTAGCTTAACCTAAACTAAATTTATAAATACTTTAAATAGGGTAAGAGAAGCTAAGGTTTATATAAAAAATCTTGTTTATAATCATCTAACGGAAGAAAGGCTTACTTTTATAGAATTTGCTTCTTGGTAACATTTAAAAATGTGAAGCTAAAGTTGATTTAACGAGCTTATTAATAACAATCAATTATTCATTATTAGAGAGAAAGCATATTAGTATAATATGTTAATTCTCTTTAGTTTATTAAACCATGCATTGCGCAACTAGAAGTATTATCCTAATGGATATAAAATGTATGTGGATATAATGACAGGTAAAAATTGTCGTCAATTTGATTTGCTAATAAAGACATTATTTATTGGTCAGTTCGTCCATCCAGTAAGAGGGGGAGAGTATTGGGAAAAGGAGGAATTTGAGGATTGTTATTTTAGCCAGCTTCAAGTTTCACTTTATTAGAGTACAAGATTATCTGTTGTATGATCCAAGTATTAATAAATCCATTAGGATTGTTCTGATTAATCAGTGCACTGCATGGAAACAAAAGGAAAATAAAATTTAATAAAATTTCAATATTTTTGGAACATTAAACGTTGTCAGTGTTAATAACATATGGCCAATATTATTTGCTTGGCTAGTTTATTAGTTGGAACTTCCTATACCTTATAACCTTGTATACAAGTAATAGGATGTGTATGTGGGTCACCCTAACCGCAGAAATGACACAGCTCTCCTTTACAATGTAGCTTCCAATAGGTCCTGGGAAGGATTATAACTATTTTAGGGGAGGGTACCACCGCCCTCCCAAGATAAATCGCCCCTAGACAGAGTAACTTCTTAATAAATTCTTCTTTTAAGGGTCAGGTAACCTCTTCTTCTACGCTAATTCTATGAGGTTCGGCCTATAGATAAAAAGTTAGTTACATAGAGACAGTGTGTGAGGGATAAAAAGCTTTTTACTTTAAACACAAGGATTGCAGAGCCCATAAATCCAGACAAATTTCAATCTTTATTGAGTATAATTTATGAGGTGTCAAGAAAAATTATAGTATATGGTATTCAATTCAGTGTAATTAAACTGTCTAAACGGCAAGATACTTAAGAAGGACATACTTATGCTTTAAGTCATAGCTAGAAAATTCAGTTCTTATTGCACGGTTTAATTGGTTTACACGGATGGTGGTTACAGAAAGGTATAATCAAACCTATAAGGACCAGCCCGCCACCTGGCAAAACCATGTGCATGTCATGTAAAGGTTATAAACCTTCACTGTAAAGAAGAGCAATATTGGTCCAGCGGTTGAAGATCCTTCGCTACACGCAGACTGAGAGACATCATGTTACTTTCATTTATTTCTTTTGATGATATAAAACATTAATTAGAAAAAAAACATTGCAAGTAACTGGAGGTCTGTCAGTCTCTATATGTGTTGCACCGATAGAAAGATCCCACTTACCACTGAACTAAATTATTTCTCCTTATACAAGAAAGCTTCGTTTTGGTCCAGAGAAGAATTTTTAGGGGAAAGGATACCTTAATATTTCCCGAAAGTTAATAGCGCCTAGTGGAGGGTAAACGACCTTCCCCCGGCCCTCCCCAAACATTCTTTGATCTGAACCCTAAGGCCTGTAGGGGCGCATCCTCAAGCTGTAATATAGATAGATAGGTTCTACATGCACATAAATGAAATCGTTTTAATATCACTCAGTACTTCCCAACTTATTTTCAAAGAAATTGTGTGTTTTTGTCCAGGGAAAAAAACACTTTAAAAAGTTTTATTCTAAAATGCTGAGCTCCTCTGCATTTAGAGAGTGTCTGTATATAACATGACTGCTTTAATCCAGGAATGTAAGTACCGTCCTATCCTTATCAAACCTCGTATGTGATAAGGGGTATACCAATATTCCTTGAAAACACACAATTTGAAACAACACCCTTTGATTGCCCAACATTATTTTAAAAGTCTTAACCCGCTTTCAGGTTGGTCGACTTCCCCCAAATCCCTTCATGAGCCCCTAGAGGCCTTTAGAAGCGTAGCCGCTATTCTTTGATTTATATTTTATAGTAGTTAGGTCTAATTCTGATATGAACATTTTAGCTATAAATACAAATTGAATTTAATTGATGGAAAATGAGTCTCACTCAATATGCGGGCTGTTCTTCCCACACAATATTATCTACATCCTTAGTTTTAATTAACAAAAGTGGAAAATTGTAGAGAAAGAAAA
>LS058216.1:0-10223 GCA_900241095.1 Acartia tonsa
TTTTTTGTCGTTTTAATAAAACAACCATGACGGCCAGACTGCCTTTTATCAGGTTTTTGGCTATTTTTATATGTTTTACATATTTCCCCATATCTTTGTTTTTTTTTATGCAATTTTCAAACTTTTATGGGATATCAGTAACAAAATAATCTTTCCCATTGTTATGAGCATCTTTAATATAATTTACTTTGACCATCGTCATCATGCAAAATAAAACAAGGTTTCATGTTTATTTTATCCAATAAATCTATTCTTGATTTTAGTAAAAACCTTTTAAATCTACCTGTACGTATTCCCATCAACGATTTTTTGTGCTTCGCTACTTATGGATGTTGTCATCCTTGTTAGATTATCATTACAGGTATCATCACTGAATCGAGTTAAGAGAAAAAAATAATTTTTAATTTATTAATGTGGAATTTTACATGAATGTATTTTTGAAGCTTTTTGAGAAGAATTATATTAGGTCTGGTGTTGGTGAAAGCCAAAAATTGTCGATATAATCTCTTATATTCCTTTTGGAATACCTTTGACCCCCCAACCCCTATAAATTATGTTTATCCTTATACTAAAGTAACAGGATGTTTGTCTGTCTATTTGTCTGTGTGTTTGTACCAAAGAATCTCGCTAACCGCTGAATCGATCGGGTTCTCCTTAACAGGGTAGCTTCTCATAGGTCCCGGGAAGGTTTATAAATTCCCCCCCCGAAAATTTTTTTTTAAAAATTTTTTTAACTAAAATTAGAAATGAGGGGGGGGCAACCCCACCCAAAAAAAATTTCGCCCCCCCCAAAAATTTTTTTTTACTTTTTCTTTTAAAATCTAATATAAGAAATTGGGTTATTAAATTCGACTCTCTCCTCCTCAAATGCCCCTAGAGGCCTCTAGGGGGCGTAGCCGCTAGTATTAGATATAGTGCCTATTATTGAAGGTAATGTCATATAATTTGAATTGCTTAGGTGTCTACTAATAGTGCTCTGTATTCAAATGGCTATGAAGGGGCATAAAAATAGCTTAAAACCATCGCATGACTAAAATCTAAAATTAAAACAGTTTCAAACCTCCCTTAAATTAGATAACGTATCAGTGTATTTGTAAGGAAGATCTTTATAGCGAATCTACTGTATAAGTATAGCTAGGGTAATATGTATATTTGTTTGTCATATTGTAAACGAATAGTCAAAATAAATAGCAGCTCTGAAAGATGTAAGTTGAAGGGGTGGGGATCGAATGTATATTAATATTTTTTAAAAGGATTCTACTAAAATTTTCTTTTTATGGTTTAAAAATCACCCATATTGATTTCTAATTTCTGTCAGTCTATCTGCCAATCAGTATATAAAAGAGGTATGATGACTGTATTTCTTTTGTGTGCTTGTGTGAACCTTAAGATCTCACAAACGGTGGAACTAATTTAAGGAAACGAGCAAGGTGAAAAGCACAAATAGTTTCTACAAAGTCTGTTGATCTGTCTTATATTGTTTTGGCAATTGAACATATGACAAATATGCATGTGCTGAAATCCTAATATTAAAGATTAAAGCAGCATATTTATTAACAAATGACTTGTTTAATATTATGAAATTTAGTTCCATAATTTAGGAAAGCTTCAGAAAAATCCAGGTCAGTTTTCAATATTTTTTTCCAAATAAAAAAATACCTCTCGAGGCTACAGGTTCTCAGTTGCGTGTAGAATGGAAGCAATAAGTACCTGTTTGAGGGCCAAGGAATGATAAGTTCTCCAACTATATATCCTTATAATAAAGTAACTGGATGTGTGTTTGTTTGTCTGTTTGTTTGTACCGAAGGATCTCGCTAACTGCTGAACCAATCGAGTTCTCCTTAACAAAGTAGGTCCCGGGAAGGTTTATAACTATTTTGGGGGAGGGTACCACCACCCTCCCAAGAGAAATCACAAAAAAAATCTAAATTATTTTTTAAAATTGGACTTGAACGCAACACATAAATATTACGTATTGTTAAAAAAACATTTAAAGTGCTACTAGAGGCCTCTAGGGGCGTAGCCACTAGTATACCATAGTTAAATAAGCTGTTTATTACGCTAGTCCCCAAAGTTTATCATAACGTTTTCTTATTCGTTGACTCAATAACTTTGGGGACTTGAGTGAATTCTCATGGTTGCTTTATTAAATGGCGTGTTCATATGTTTCAACCAATAATAATGTAATATACAGAAAGTGTAATTTTGTGTATCTTTATTGGGGATGTACACCAATTTATCGGCAATTGTCTTATCCCTTTAGATTCCTGATAAAACTAATTTCACACTGTTTAGAAAATAATGATATTAGCCAAATTCATGGGTCATTTACAATAATAATTGTTATCAAACAACCATAAATACATTTCATAACAGAAACATTTACAAATTGATATTAAACATACAAATTATTTTTAAAATCCGTTAAGATCAATATAAAAGTTTAATATAAAAGAATGGTCAATAGATTTCAAGCAAATAAAGCTATCTAGCGGCTGCTTTCTAGTCTCTATTGTCTAATCCTTAAATTTAGATTTGGGGAATAAAGAAATAAAATTTCTAATATGTCATTTTGTTAACTGGATAAAAATTATAAAACCTACCATATACCAATATAAAGCTTTTCTGAAAAGATTAATGTTAGTACATTTTAACTGTTTCAATTGGGTCTAAAATTTTAACACAGCCTAGTCGTTACAAGTGCAGAAAGCAGTTTGCTACCAGACGAAAAAAGTACCCAAGATGGGGACCAGGTAGTTGACTGGGTTATACATCTATACTCAATACATTTATTGCTGTTATAATGGGCGAAATTGATGGTACATCATCCAGCTTTCTATAATCGTGTAAAATAGTAAACCAGAAGGAAAGGGGTGGATTTATTAGGTTTACTGTTTATGGATTTCCCTAATTATCGGAATTCGAATCCTCAGTAGCATATATGTGGGTTTATCACTATGAATAAATTGTGGAGTTTCCAAGGAGGGAACATTGGGCTGTTTATTACACCAGTCCCCAAAGTTTTTGATAACGTTTTCTTAATCGTTGGCCTTACAACATTTGGGGACTTTTCTTGAATTTTTATTGACTCATTAAATTAAGTGTCCAAACGTTTTAACCACTAATTGTAATCTACAGAAAGGGTAAATTTTTGTATCATCTTAAGGGATGTTCATTTATTTTTCTCCATTGTCTTTTCCCTTTAGATCCCTGGAAGTTTACGGAAAACTTAAAGAAGAAAACGGCGTAGTGCTTGGCTGTCTTAAAAGTATGTTAATATTTTATTTAAGATTGAGTATTAGTTACCCTATCTTTATATTTCTGAATTTTATATATTTTCCGGTACCAATTTTGATTAAATTTCGAAAATATTGTATTAATTTCCATAGTGAAAGCACTAGGGTAGTCAATCACAAACTGATACTACTATATTGTAGCCTAATTATTGGTGTGAAAGGAAATCCACAATTCTGACTATTCAAATCAAATTATACCTTTTTGCTAGCGAAGATTCTCTATTGCTAGGCAATGGCCGTTCGTCACTACGTCACTTTTCTGAATCTTTTGAGGATATTAAATTAGCCTTGGTTTTGATAGATTTTAAAATTTCGAAAATATTGATTATTTAAATTTAATAAGATTCGTCGTTTTCAGATATTTATTTACAAAATCTATTCAAACAAATTAAAGTCTTGACAATTACTCACAAATTTATTGGCCAATTATTTTGTTATGGCTGCGCTACTTAAGTAACAAATAATTCTTGTTAATTAGATAGATAGATATTTAAATTACAGGATATAATAGTTTTTACTATGTACATTATTTGATTAACGTTTTTGTTGCTAAATGTCTCTGTGTTTGATTTTTTAAGTTAACGAAAATAAAATAGCCTAAAACCAACCTAGGATTTGTATGAAGCTTCACTGAAATAGAGAACCCTATTGGTTTCATAGTTAAGCTTCAGGCCAAAAAAATCTTAGTACCTTATGTAATAGGATAAATAGATAGTATTCAAAACTAACACCCAGTCAAACAACTAACATTGTCTCATTTTAAATTTGTGAAAAAAATTGTTAGGAAAACTGTTTTTCTTCAGGAGAAAAATCCCTACCCTGTCAATGCAGAGAGAGGGGGGACAACGGGTTGTTTATTACACTAGTCTCCAAAGTTTTATGATAACGTTTTCGTGTTCGTTAGTTACAACCTTAGGGACTAGTGAATTTTGATTGGCTGATTCATTTAGTTCAAACGTTTCAACCACTAATTTTAATCTACAGAAGGGGTAAGCATCATTGGGGATTACTACAATTTATCGGCCATTGTCATATCCCTTTAGATCCTTGCTGTCAATGTCCAACGGACAGAGAAAATATGGTTTCAAATCAGAAAATAAAACCCGTGAGATTTTTAGTAATGGCTCAAAGACATAATAAAATCATAAACATTGTAATCTTAACTAGGATGACAACAATCATAAAAGCGAAACTAAACGACTCCAACAATTGGTTAAACTTACATTCTAAAATATAAGGATCATGGAAAGAAAACAAAGTTGCGGGTTTCGTCGTATTTTACAGTAGCTTTTGATAGGTTATTTTATGTTAGGTTGGGTAAATGTTTACGATTGTCCCGCAGGGTTAGGAAAGGCCCCACAGGGGCTATAAATAGGAGAAAAGCTACTGTGAAAATACGATGAAAACCGCAACTTATAGCATTTTGTACAACTGTCAAAAAATTCATAATTGTAATTCTTAAATAACGCCTTTATTGAAAGTCTATGATATGGTTAATTTATAAGACAAACTAACGGACAAAATGAATAAAGAGTTGCTACGCTATTAATAAAAGTAGTAGCAACCAGAGAATACAATTTCCTATATTATTTTATTATTATATTATCTTAGTTTTATTTTTTTTCAAAATATCCTTGAGTAGTCAGGGATCTAAAGGGATAAGACAATGGCTGACAAATGTATGTAAATCCTCAATTATCATAAATACCCCTTCTGTAGATTTAAATTAGTTGTTGAAACTTTTAAACACTTAACATAAACAACCAACCAATCAAAATTCACTAAAGTCCCCAAAGTTGTTAAGACAACAAATAAGAAAACGTCATTGTAAAACTTTGTTGACTATTTCAATAAACAGCCTATTGTCCCCTCCCTCTCTGTTGAGTAATCCTTTGTTGTAAAGTAGTATCTTGTGTGTACATTAAGATCTCATAAACAGCTGGCCCGATCGTTCCACAAATATGTCTATAAGCAAACATTTTGTATTGAAAAATAACAATAAACTGTAAATTTAAGACGAAAATTTACATACTTAAATTTCCAGTGTATTTATGTATCAGTGAGTTAAACGCAAGATAAAGCAAAGTCGTACAACACATGATTTTAGAGTATCTTTGCTACTAAAAGAGTTGTATTTGTGATTATTAAAATTATTAATTGAACTATAGAATAGCGTAAATTTCATTAGATTACCAAAAAATGTATATTACTAAAATAATTAACAAAAACCACACAAAAATCTATGAAAGATATTTACATTTTTAAAAATTGCATATATTTGTATCAAAAAGGGAAAAAATACATTAATAATTTAGATATTGTTTCCTACACTAGAATTTTTCAGGGAGGAAGGGGAAATTAGGCTGTTTATTACAATAGTCCCCAAAGTTTTATAAGAACGTTTTCTTGTTCGTTGGCTCTACAACTTTTACTGAATTTTGATTGGTTGGTTCATTAAGTTGAGAGTTCATACGATTATACATTAAATGTAATCTACACAATAATTTTGAGTATAATCATAGTGTATGTACAACAATTTATCAGCCATTGTCTTATTCCTTTAGATCCTTGGGTAGGATATAAAGTTGTTGTTTTATTAAGTCCTTAACTTTAGAACCTAAATTAATATTTTATGATTATTTAAATTATAAAATTCCTATCAAAATTAACATTAATGTAACTTAATTAAATAATAATAACTAAAAATAAAAATGTATAATATTTAATTAAATTTTTTATTATCAGGTAAAATTCCTATTATAATATAAAACAAAAGTTCCGAAATTCTTTGTAACGCCCCCTTATTAGATAAGTAATAAAGATATAACCTAAATTGACACATTTAATTATCAAAATTATGCAGGGATCTAAAGGAATAAGAAAATGGACGATAAAGTAATGTACATCCCCAATGACTATACACCATATTACCACTTCTGTAGATTACAATTAGTGGTAGAACGTTTGGACACTAACTTAATAAACCAACTGATTAAAATTTTAAAGTCCCCAAGGTTGTTAAGCTAATGAATAAGAAAAGGTAATAAGACTTTGGGGATTTGTGCAATAAAGATCCCAATGTCCCCTCCCTCATTGCATCTAGAGTCAATACCTGCCAAATAATAAGACTTTTTAAAAATTAAATATAAAAATACAATGCATAAAATCAGTCAAATTTCTTTGACAATTGAAGAAAAAATCCGTTAAAATTTTCTGTATCTTAAGATCAAAATCATAGCCATGAAAAAAATATGAAATGAAAAAGTTTAAAATGCCAAACGGAAAAACATGTTTTATGTAAAAATAAGAATTTCTGTTTTAAACAGGAATGACTCATTACAAAAGTTGCAGAACACCTTTTTAAAGAATAAGTAAAGAATAGTTGTTTTATTTCAATGAAACTTCTGCAGTAAATTTATGTTTGTTTCCAGTAAGATCTCGGTAACTTGATCAATAAATCTACATTTGTTTGGCAAAATCATAATTTATCTAGGGCAGGTTTTCAACTATTTTCCGTCTTCAGCTACGGACTATTTATGGGAAAGGAAAAGCAAAAGAATCATTTGTTTTTAATAGTGGGAACATAAAACGTCTGTATGGATAGTGGCAGACCACCTGTAAGCGGAAGTTATAGAGTATCCTTGCTAAATTTTAAAATAACTAAGTTTAATATAAGGTGCTGTATCTGGTTTCAATACTATTCAAAGACACAAATAGGTTTTATAAAAAAAATAGAGATGACTGTGACAAAAAAAACTTTTATCTAAATCTAAAGAAAAATACCATTGTTATTATCGTAACACATAAAATTCAACTCATTAAATGTACAATTTTTGTCTGCAAGTCCTTAATTTACAGGGAAATGGGTTGCACCTAGCTGTCTATTTGCAAAGATATAATTAGTATTGACTTTTTAACATCTTTAGCATGATACAGTGCTATTTGAATTCGTATCCGATAACTAACAGACTACTAGCAAGCACATTATCATCTGCTTTAATGCCGAGTGTTTTTTATAGGATGTCTGTTCTCTCTCCGTGGTTGTGGGAAATGTTTTGCCTATGATTTCCCGTCTCCACCTTTAAATTGTGGAGATCTGGAACTTTTCAAACATTTTCAACTTTAACACCCCTTCGTCCTTGTATGCGCATACAAAACAGAGAAGAAAAATTGTAGGGGGATGCTTTGGTCCATAAAAAGGTGTAACTCTTTTCCATGAACTTATAGGAATTCCAGACAATTCAAAAGTTGTGCTATAAAAGGGTTGTTGTCTGTCAGGCGTTAGGTTTCCGTATAGCTAGGGTGTTAGAGTATTAAGTCGCTTTATAGAATGAGCTTAACTTATGACTTTGTCAAACTAAAATCGACTAGCAAACTATAGACCTCAGACTTTTTATAAGTTTTGATAAAACATGCATATGGAAACAGGATAAAAGACAGACAAACGGATAAACTGGCAGACAGATTTGACTTATAGATCATCTACATTACTTATGATTTTTGTTCTAAAATTCGCTATTTCTCTGGTTTGCAAGATAACCAATCTTAGTCCCCCTTTCAAGATAATACATTGGCTGCGAAGTCAGAGCTATGAAAAGCTCAAAATTTACTGTGACACATAGAAAAGAAAAACATAAGGAAAGCGTCCCTGAAAAGGATCCTAACCACGCCACCGTTTTAACCCTCTTTTTCTTCTCACTTCTTCTTCAGATCACGGAAATTTATTTAAAGATAGGACGATCTTGGATTTTAGGACATTAAAAGATCGATTTTATAAATGAGGCAAACCAGAGGCGTGCACAAGGTGGTCCTAGCTTACCACTCACCTTAACACAACTTGGCATGGGCCTTTACTCCCCTGATATATCCCCCTAATACAGCCAGGGGGATGAGGTAGAAAAGTCTCACCTCTTAAATTTCAAGAAGGTGTATAAAAAATTACACCCATTTTGTTGTCTGTAATACAACCCTCTCTATCTTAATTTGAGGGAGTGTCAAAAATTGAAAGAGGGGTGTCTAACCCCTCTGCACGCCACAGGGGCAAACATGGAATAGTTAGTGGAATATTCTGACAAAGATAAAACGGATGCAAAAGATTTTAACAACCAGAGGATTTAATGTGTTTCATTTTCTAGGTAAGCTTTTTATTGACCATACTATGGTTGTACGCTATTTGAATAAGTAGTTTATGTAAACCAGAAAATTAACCTCCATTTTTATAAATATCGTTTAGAAACCAAGTTTTTATCTTTTATATTACCAAAATCCAGGATTTAAAAAGGAAAATTTGTTAAAAATTGTCGTGAATGAGGGGTCTGGTGCATAAACTCCGGGAAAGTTCCGCCCTTAGATCAAAACTTCTTGTCAATATCAGTAATAGAATTAATTTAGAGTAACCATAAAATAATTCTAAATCTTTTTGTTGAATTAAATTTTAAGGAGTGATAAGGTTTTAATAAATGCTACTCATTTATGATAGAAAACAAGGATGATAGCATCCATAAAAATAAAGCTCATCAAATAAGAATGTCAGACAAAAAAAGCATTAATAAATATATACATATATAATATTTAATACTCGAAATTATTCAGAAGTCTGAACAAACTTTATTTTCATATCTTTCCCAAATTTACTTAGATACAGAATGCTTAATATGGACATATTTACATTTTAAGATCTAAATATCGAAATGCTTTGCTTATCAAGTGGTGCTTTATTATCATAGGAACAATATTTCAAAAAAAACAAGATTTAATAATCATAAAATATGTAAAATAATTTACAAAAAAAAATAACAATTAAATCATCATTTTTAAAATTGATATATATATATTTGGGTAATGTTTATAGAGTTGCTACGCTTATTATATTTAACCTAAATGTTACAGTAATCATCTTGCAAAGTTTGAAATCAACAGGACAATTCTAACTTGCCTAGAGTAATGTGTTACGGACGCGGACCAACTCTATTTATAGAAAAGGTTTGTCAAAATGGGTAACTGAACAAATTAATAGAAATTTCATAAAAAAAATCTATGTAAGGGAAGTCTTTATTTATAAGTTCTATTATTTGCAAAGACACAAGCACAAATAAACTCACACACACTCTCGCACACACACACACAGACCTTCGAACCTCACCTAATCTAAAATTATCACCTGTATAATATTCAGGGAGAGAGATATGCACCTATAGACACCTCCCCAGTAAATAGTATAAAAAATTTTCTGGTCCAATGAAAAACTTTCCTCAAAATTGTGGTTTTATTCTAATGCTTTAGTGAAAAAAATATTCTAATAAACCCCATTATGATAATTATCATCAAGCATTGATCTTATTTTTATTTGCAGTCTTTTCCTAACAAAACTATAGGCCTAGAATCTAGGGAGATACGGGACATTGGGCTGTTTATTACGCTAGTCCCAAAGTTTTATAATAACGCTTTCTAATTCGTTGGATTAACAACTTTGGGAACTTGAATTTTTAGATTGTTGGATCATGGAGTTAAGTGTCCAAACGTTTAACCTCTAATTGTAATCTACTAAAGGGACAATTTTGTGTATTTTCGTTGGGGATGTGCATCAATTTCGATCATTGGATAAAATTACTTTTCTATCATCATTTAAGAGAAAAGACATTCCTTTTCCTGAACCAACCTGCTATGTAAATGGATATAAAATACATGGATATTTTGACAGGGGAATTTGTGTCGTCAATTTAGGTAGATAATATAGTCCTCCGATATTTGTCATTATGTTCCTCTATTGTCATTGAGGGGAGGGGATAAAAATTATATAATCCCCCCTTCCCCATCTCTAACTTAAAGGGGGTGGGGGACTCTCGTTATTATAGCCAGCAGGAAGAAACATTTACGAGAATCCATCACAATATCCATGTATTATATATCCATTGGTATGTATAACCC
>LS058217.1:0-10222 GCA_900241095.1 Acartia tonsa
ATATTCTTCGTGGCTAAAGTCGCATGTTGTTTGTGTTTGTATGCAAAAATAATATGTCTTCTCTACAATACAAAGTGTATGTCAGTTCTAATACAAAAATTTCTAGTATGGCTTCGATATCGATTAATATCCGTAGGATAAACTACGAAATCATGTATAACATCATATTACAGAAAATTTTCCACTAATATTAAAATTAAAACATAAATTTTAAATTCATCATTTAAGACATGTCGGGCTCGAGTCTGGACTACCTACCGCTGTTATGTCAAACGCATGACTTTAGAATCATAAGTATGGGAATGCCTTGGCCTATTAACTTATTAAATGCACTACCAGGCAAAGGTTTGGTTGGTTGTTGAGAGTGATTTGATTATTTATATTTCATTCTTAATTAAACCATTTTCTTTTGTAGTCAATTATTACAGTTTACTAGTCTTTTTTTATAAAATAAAAATGATGTTACTATGCTATTTAAGACCAAAATATTCCTTGTTTATATGAAAAATATGCAGCTATACTGTCATCCATTCAAAAAAAGATATCTCCACTTCATTTCTTTATTTATCATCCATTGTTTACAATTATCTATCCATCTATCTGTGTATTCATGTATCTATCTATCTATCTTTATTTCAAACTGTTTATTACAGGTTAGTCATCGATCACATTATCGAAATAAATTTTAATAGTTATTTTTCGCATCGTTTTATTGATAGCTTTCCGCGGAAAATAAAATGAAAAATCATAATATTGGAGTATTAATCTAAAAATATTTATTACAATATTCATGTAAGATTATCTGTAATACGATGCTATACATGAAATGGCTGGGAACCGTCTCTAATCCAGCGGATATCAATCGGTTTTGAGGCAATTTTGGAAATTTTTTTCATGAAACATATTTTTTTTATGGCATTTAAAAAAAAAATTCTGTCCAAAAACTCGAGGCATAATTGCTCAACCTTGGTCAGAAAGTCTTTACTACATGGTAATGAATTGTACTTGTATCAATTGCCAAGGAATTACCCGTACCATTACTACGTAAGACATGTACCTGACATAGCAGCAGTCGGTACCATGTAAGCGTACCAATTCTCTATTGACGTCGGCAAAAGAAGGAAGGAAATCAGAAGCTGCTCTAAAATATATTTAGTAAGAGAAATTTTACTTTTCTCATGCAATTGTTAATTTTTTATCAAATCAGTATTGTTAATACGATATGCTACTTACTTACTTTTATCTCTGAAAAATATTCTAATTAAAAAAGAAAAACAATTACAGCAGTCTTTTTTAGATATCACCCTGTATGTATCTACCTATTGGTATCTCTATATCTGCATAAGTATTAAGTATTTATCATCTATTGTTTAAAAAGTTCGTGCGTAGTGCAGAAAAACATTCGTTGTGCTTCGTTATCCAAAACAAGTATGTGTCAATATTATCTATCTATCTATTATCTATTTATCTGTCTCTCTTTCTATCTTCTGATTTATCTATCTATCAATCTACCCATCTATTCATCCATTTCTCCTAGAATTACAGTTAGAGTAGAAGGAATGCCTAGGCCCAAAACAGGCACAACTCATTATCTTGCACAGTTAGGACTTCCAGACAAAGGTTATGCAATCAAAGAGTTAGTTGTTACATTACTTAATGCCCTGTGTGATTGAGTGCGTCACCTAGCCCCCAAGAGGTCAGGTCATCTTTCTAGCTATGTATCTATCTATCTCTTAATTTATCCTTAAATTACAATATAATTCAAGATCATTTCTATGAACTTTGAAGAAAAATTATAGAGTTGATTTGCTAAAAATATTGCAGTAGATAAAAAAATTTAAAAATTATTTATTTATGTTTCAAATTTCATTGTTACTGATAATTTTTATAAAGTTGTTACAATTCCTTTTTTAAAAAATACCTTAACATTACAGGAATCAGATTTTATCCTTGAGAGACGGACGGACGAATACAAACCAAATTAGAAAAGCATCACTTTAAATAATATGAATAGATATATTTTTAGTCAATTTAGGTTGCTAACATGTACCCCATTTATTGGTCAGTTCATTCATCCAGTAGGAGGGAGGGGAATGGTGTAAAGAGGGTATCGTTATTTTAGCCAGCTGCAAGTATCACTTTATCAGAGTATATAAAGATCTGATGCAATATCCAAGTTATAATATATCTATTATAATATGCCAATTTTAATTCACTTTTGATGAGAATTAATCCCATTGACCTAACTGTTTATGCAATATTACAGGGTTAATAACTTAATATTGGTTTTACCCATTTATAGGCACAAGTACAGTCTAGCCAGGCAGAGAGGGAGGGGACATTGGACTATAAATTACCCTAGTACTCAAAGTTTTATAACCAAGTTATCTTATTTATTGACATAAAAAGTTTGGGTAGTATTTGTTTTTTGGTTGTAAACTTTTTCAATTAGTAATTTTAATCTACAGATGGGGTGATTTTGTTTATCACCAGAGAGGTTGTATATCATCCATTGTCTTATCCCTTTAAATCCCTGAGTTTAGCAGATAATAATAGAGGAGAAACATTGATAAGAATTCACACAAAAATATATATGTATGTAATAAAATCTATGAGTAGAATTTAAGCAAAGAAGAACAATCAAGTGTTAAGCAGTTAAAAAATATAAGAATTTTTTTAAAGTATAGCAATGATAGACAAATAAATTTAACAATTGGTTGTTATATCAATACATCACTAAGTTTCTATCGTCGGTTATGCATTAAAGTAATCGACATGCAATTACTTGATTTTTATGAACTATGTTATAGTGATAATCCTATCTGGCTTATATAACTATACCCCATCCCCCCATCTATTGGATGATCGAACTGACCAATAAATGACGTCCATATGTCCATATTAGTAACCTATATTAACGACAAATTTTTACATTCATTATTAAAGATCTTAGAAAACTATTCCTTATGCTGGATATAAAATAAATTTGCATAATGTTTCGGCTTTCTCATTGAAGATTTGATTAAATTGGATGAATATGCGCAAAAATTTGGCCACAAAGCATTGATCAATATTTATTTTCTACTTAAACCCTAGTTATAACTAGGGATATAAAGGGATAAGACAATAGCAGATGAATTGATTTACATCCCAAATGATTATCCACCATCTGCAGATTAAATTTAGTGTTGAAACGTTCGAACACTCAACTTAATTAATTAAGTAACCAATAAAAATTTACATAAGTATAAGAAGTTGGTATGCAAACGAATATCATAAAGAAACGATATCATAAAACTTTAGAGACTATTTTAATAAACAGCCCTGGTAAATTATTGTATTGTTGTTCATGGTTGTTATTGTATCAACATGAGTCAGGGAAGATTTACAATTATTTTAGGGGAGAATAGTAATACCTCCACCCCCTTAATAGAAATAACCACTGCACTGGAAAAAAATACCCCCCACTTTATTTACTTTTCTTTTTAAACTTTGATTCAAGAGGGAGGGCCGGTCAACTTCCACTCCTTCAAGTAAACTACTTATATGGTCACACAATATTTTCTTAATTTCTTTAATTTTTCTCCCTTTCTCTCCTTTAATTTTTTTTCCTTTTAATTTCTCTATCGCTCTTAATATATTCAAAAGGCTTGGTTTTAATTATGACGAAGCAATAGTCATGGACACTGAAAAGATTTAAATAAACTAATAGGTAGAAAAAGTCTAGTATTTTTAAATAAACACGATGGTTTCATTTCTTTTTATTATCGGAGCTATTCTATAAGTTCAGTCTGTTCGTAAGAAAATATTTGTGACTAACGTGATTTTCTCAGCTCATATTCAAGCTAAACGGCCTAAATTTCTTGTCAACCTACCCATTATTGTGGAGCATATTTAAGCAAAAACATCTATGGCTGTCGGGCTTCTTTTAAACAGCTTTTTTGCAGCTGATAGTCATTTTGTTAGCCTCTAGGGCCTAAAGGTCCGGACTAACAAAACTGGTATAATGTTTTTTATTATTATTCGTATGATTGTCTGTAATACACTGCAATTCATGGTTTTTCAGTATTGCTAAAAACCGGTTCTAATGCAGCGGATATTTTCAAAGCCATACTTGAATACATATTCAAATCTTCGGTAGTATTGAACTAATTAAGAATTCTTCACATAAAGTTCTAAGAGTATTTATGAACATTACTAAAACAATATATTTTAAAATCTTTGAGCAACCTTTTTAAAATCAAGTACAAAAATTGATCACAGCACATCTATAAATAAAATTAAAACATAGAAAAATGTAGAATTACAAATTTTTAGAAAAGCTTAATGCTTCTTGGCAGAATATAGATAACGAACGTTGAACGAGTTTTTTAATCAATTGATTTAACCCAGAAAGAGAGAGTTGACAATGGGTTGCTTATTACACTAGTCCCCAAAGTTTTTTAATAACGTTTTCTTATTCGTTAGCTTAACACCTTTGGGACTTTAGTGAATTTTGATTGGTTAGTTTATTAAGTGCAATGTCCAAATGTGTCGACCACTAATTGTAGCCTACAGAAGTGGTAATTTTGTGTATCAAAATAGGGGATTTATCGGCCGTTGTCTAATTTAACTGCAGACGACCTTTTTTTCTTAAAACCAAACTCAGTAAAGTTAAATTTCCTGTTTTTGGTTATGAAATGTATCAGAACGTACACTTGACTAAAAAGAAAGCAGAGGGCCCTTTTGGCTCTAGTCATTTAACTAATTGAGAAAAAGCTTGCATAAATTCTAATTTTCAGGAATATCGGGATACATTTTAGTGGATCAAGAAAACTTGGTAAGTTAAAAACTCTTTAATAAGTATACCTAAATGGATTTATTATTATTTGGATCCTAAACCAGATTTTCATGTTATCTATTTAATTGAAACTTGATGAAAGATAATGATTTCCCCTTTCCACCCCCTTACCCCATCCCCTACCCTCCTACTAGATGAACGAAATGACCAATAAAAAAGTTCCATGTTAGCAAGCTAAATTGACGACAATATTTCCCCTGTCATAATTTCTAGGTATATTTTACATTCATTTATAACTATTTGTTGAGCAATCACTGTTTTTTTATTATTTTTGCATGTTCTCTTACCCTTTATCCCTGATGACGATATCTCACAAACTTGCTGCATAAATAACAAATATTTGACTTGCTGACTTTAAAAGAAATTTAACATTTACCCTTTTAAAGCATTAATATAAGTACTTTCTTAATTACAAGAATAATAATAAAATAGAAAGCGAGTAAATAATTGGTAAAATTAATTATTTAAGTGTCTGTCTTTACCAAAAGTTCTCCTTTACAATGTAGCTTCTCATAGGTCCTGGGAAGGTTATGACTATTTTGAGGGAGGGGCGTTTTTTTCATTGTCTTTTAAGATATATGTCTGAAATCAAATGTGAAGAAACCCATGGTCAATTAGCATCTGATATACAACTTACTTTGTACGTACGCCTATTGCCCTATATAGTTTAAGGAAATTTTACTATAACCATCTGAACATTGGATATTTTTGTTTTCAGATAGTTAGAGCATTGATAATAAACCACAACCATTCCCCTAGAAAACCTTTAAATAAGAATTTGATTTTATTCTGTTGCTTATAAGTTTAGGTTTAATCAGATAGTAAATTTTTATTGCTGTGCTAGTTAATCTTTGTTTTATCTTGTCTGAGACTTTGATTAACTGGGGGTTTATAGCTAGGATTGGGGGTTTGTAATCTGAAGAAAAAAAATTAAACAGCCAATAGACAAATTTTGTGGGAGAAGTTATTTATTGTATCTAGTGGGGTTATTTAAATCCTGTGTATTTATTACTTGTCAAGATGCTTTTTAGTTTGTTGTAGAACTCTTATTTTGATCGCACGAATTTTAACTGGAAATTATTTGTGGATGGTACTCATTCTACTGTTAGGTTAATATATTATTATGTGACTTTGCAGCAGTAACCATCTTAAACATCTACGATTAGGAAACTAGAACCTTTTGCCACCCATAAAGTAAAAGAATAGAGGAGGCGTGAGCTATTTAGAACTCTGCCCTCAGGACGAGGACTCTGTTATGATTTTGTATTGGGTCTTTGAAATTAGTTAATAGTGTCGGAAGTATTAACACAGCCGAGTCCCTACTAAAGAACAGAAAGAAATTTTTGGGCCAGGTAGTATGTGTTATACATCTAAAAATTTATTTTGCAACCTAACAACTTTGCAATTTAATTTTTCTAGCGAGTCTGTTTGGTTTGTCATTAACACAAAAAGTTGTTTTGATAAAACTTATCTAAAACTGAGTGTCATGATAAAATTTGTTGCACAAGCTTAATGTCCACATAAAGGTATATAATAGCTTTGTTTAATATTATTTTTTAAAAAGACATTGGAACTTAGATTTGAGTCATGTTCAAATAAATAAACCTGACTTTACACAGGTTTTAAAATGGATACTTTGGCAACATAGCATCTTGAAAATTAGAAAAAAAATTAACTGTAAGAGACATGGTGAAATTTGTTTTCAGATATACATAAGATCTTTGCAGAAGGTAAAATACTTTGAGATACAAAATTTGAAGATATTTTTAGTCTGTGTATTGCATTTCATATAACCAAGTTTCTATTATCGAAACTGACCCAATCCTGAAGTCCCCTTATATCTATTCCTTTTGTGTATTAGATAATCCTTTGGTAAAAGCACAAACTAAAAATCATGGTAAAGTCTCAATCTGTCAGTAGAATATATAAGTAATTTTAAATGTTTGCTGTTACGTTTTAGCTTTTGAGGCGTTATACTTACCTTTTAACTCCTTAAAAACATAGGTTTTGATAGGATTTCTATAAATATATCCCAACAGTTTTACAACACTAGTTGACTCTAAACGCTACACATAGACATCCTGTTACTTTTATTATGTATATAAGAATGAATCTCATTTACAGTAATGATCATCAAAGGCCTCAAAGGCAAATCTGTATGAAGGAATTAAGAAAAAAAGCAACTTGATTGTTTGCTCAGTAAAATGACTTACATCATTTACAAGCCTAAGTATTCTTAAAACATCCTAATGGTGTAAAGTACAATAAATAGTTTTAATAATTCTGGATGCGAAGGTTTAGTTAACCATGGGCATTTAGAATTGCGCCTGTTTAAAGGCCATGGCACTTCCGTAATTCTCTTTTGCATCTTGCACTAGTCAAAACAATAGTAGATACTAAAAACATAACTCTCTTATACATGACGTGGTTTGGACTACAAAGCCATATCTTTCTGAAAAAAAACGATGAATGAGTAACCTTCATTAATGTTAAAGTAACTTCACGAATATGCCATGTGTTAAAGTCTTATAGAGTAGCTGTGCAATAAAGAATTGAAACTGTCCAATCATTTGCTATTTATCCAGTTCTTTGTGTTAGTAAGACTAAATAAAAAGTTAAGTAATCATTAAACAAGGATCACAATATCAGTGAAAGCGTAGCTTTTAAAAGTATATAATAATTGTAGCTTCTTGTCGTACATTAATCAATTTTTAATCATGCTATGGCTTTCAAACATACATGGAGATTCTAGTTGCAATAAGTATAGTCTCAAAAGCATATTTAACCAAATCAAGCTTTTTCAATATTTAACATCATTTAGGCTTTTTATAAATATTCAAAGCTTTATTTCTCTAAATTTGTACGTTAAAATAAATTGAACAAGATTGGTATTCATGAAAACTAATGCCTTTAAAAAAATTACTGTTCTTAAAGACATAAAGCCTTAAACACGTAGAAATAATTTTCTAAAACTTACAAGTTAAATAAGTTTTGTATCCCTGTAACATCCTAATGTTAACGAACAGATAGACAGAAAGACATATAGACAAACAGACAGATAGACAGACAGACAGATAGACAAACACAATAACAATCAGACAGGTAAACAGAAATACCACTGTTTGTATGTCCCGAGGGACATACAAATGACAAGAAAGCATTAAATAAATATGAAATTGAGAAAGAAGTAAAACTATATGCCTTCAAAAAGGCATACAAATAGAAAGAAAATTGTATAACAAGCCAACTATTTTCACATGGCGAATTTAAAACAGCAAGATAGATAGATAGATAGGAAGATGGATAGAAAATTGGTTTAGCCGCCAAGTTTAGTTTCTCAAAGTAAATTATGCATGTTTTTAAAAGCGAAGCTTTTCTATAATTAGGGTCGGTCCGTACGTCCGTCCGTACGGATAGCTTTTTTCGTTAATTTAGGCATCTTAGAATTGTCCTATTGATTTCAAACTTTGCATGGTGATTTAGAAAGCGTAGCAACTCTATAATTACTACCAGAATGTCCGTACGTTCATTTTAAACATGTTGATTTTTTTACTTTTTTAACAAAAAATTTGTATGTGATCTAATTTTTCGATTGATCTGATTTTTAGTATACTGATTCCTATTATAATAAGGTACAATATTTTAATGGAAGCATCTCTATATTATATAATCAAGTCCTTAAACAGAATTCTGTATTTAAGAAGTTTTGCACCAAATTTACGTATATTTTTGTCAAAACTTATATATTCATATTTTGTATATTTAGTTCTGATACTTACAAGAATTAATGTTCGTTTCTCATACCGTTTTAGAGCTTCGCTTTTATGGATGTTGTGATCCTTGTTACAATAAAAACACTTATTTCATACTCAAAATCATTTTTAAAAAATCGATTTAACTTTGCTTTGTATTGATGAGAGTACTGTAGTTTGAGAATTTCAGCCTTAAGTATTTCCAGCAAATCAGCATTTTTTGTTAATTTAGGCATGTTAGAATTGTTCTATCGATTTTAAACTTTGCATAGTGATTCTTGTAGTAGTTAGGTACGATTTAGAAAGCATAGAAACTCTATAATCACTACCAGAATGTCCCTTTGTCCATTTTAAACATGTTGACTTTTTAACTTTTTAAACAGCAAATTTGTATGTGATCTAATTATCTGATAGATCTGATTTTTAGTATACGGATTCCTGGGACAACAAAGTACAATACTATAAGCAAAGCAACTCTTTATTCAAGTTCTAAAAATGTAAGTAAGTCCATAAACATTATCCTGTATCTAGCAGTTTTTCAACAAATTTACTTACAGTTTTGCTTCGACTCTTATACATTTATATTATGGTTATTCAGTTCTGACACTATACAAGTGTTAATGTCCGCTTGTCCTACAGTTTCAGAGCTTCGCTTTAATGGATGTTGTCATCCTTATTTTACTATGATTATGATTAATGCAAAATTAAGCCAAATTTTTTACTTAAAGTTAATTTTTCATGTATATTAAATAAGTTACAGGCCAAATAAGCTCATAATTTTGCTTCTTTCAACGTAATTTAATATTGAAATTTCTAACATGAGCAATGGAAAACTTTTAAAATTTTCATATCTCTAATATGTAATTTTAAAATGCCTATAACTTTTTTGTTATTGAAGATGAAGACTTCACATTTAGGGTACTAGGTTGTGACAGTCTTTCAAAAGTAAAAGCGGTGCATTTCTTGTAGGCGTCCTTTAAAGTCTTTATTCGAAAAGTTAACCTTTACATGTATAATTTTTGCTGAGTTGACAATTTTCTGTCAGTAGAAAAGATTACCTACAGATTTTGGCACACTTTAGATTTTAGGTAATTACATTTATAAAGCTTTTATGTGTTTTTCATTGGCTCTTCACGAATAGATTTATATTTCTCGCTTAGAATTAATTTTACTCAAATATATGTTTTTAAATGTAAAAGAATATTTAATACAGAAACACTCAAATAGTGACATAAATTCCAGAAAATGTTGAATATACATTGATTAAATTAGTCGTGTGTATATCTCTTGCATTAAATCCAACTATTTGTTCACATTCTTTCAATCCTATTGGTATTATATATATATAAAAAGTAAGTTAGATTTACATATTTCCATAAAGATATAGGGCTCAATACCAGCTAAGTATCCACAAATTTCCCAATAGTAGCTGAGTATCCACGCATATTTCCCAAGAGTATTTGAATATCCACACTTTTTCCCTATAATAGTTGAATATCCACAATAGTTTCCTATTGGTATTTTCATTATATCCTTTCATAATGCTGATTCCGATGACAATAAAGCACATTAATGCAAGCAATTCACACCTATCATTTAACTTTAATACAGATTTAGGAACCAAATATTG
>LS058218.1:0-10221 GCA_900241095.1 Acartia tonsa
TCCCCATCTCTTTTGAAGAGATTTTCTTCCCCCCTTCCCTTTTTCGGGAAAGAAAAATATGACGTCACTGGAATCATGTCCCCATTTTTTGCACCAATACTCACAGCATCCTTGAAATGAAATTATTATAAGCGCATACATACATCCATCTATCTGTTTTATAAAATCTAAAGAACTCAGTTTTGACAACAAAAAAAGTAATTGTATTACAGCAAAGTTTTCTCTTGGTTTCCTTTTCTTTTCATTGCAATAAGCTTATTGCATGCAGGGATCTAAAGGGATAAGACAATGGCCGATAAATTGATTTACATCCCCAATGATGAAACACAAAATTATCCCTTATGTAAATTAAAATTAGTGGTTCAAAATATTATACACTAAGCTAAACTTATTAAACTAACCAATCAAAATTCACTAAAGTCCACAAAGTTGTTAAGCCAACGAATGAGAAAACGTTATTATAAAACTTTGGGGACTAGTGTAATAAACAGCCCATTGTCCCTATCTCTGATAGGTATCATCCATAAAAGCGAAGTTCTAAATCATACAGTAGAACAAATGGACATTAATTCTTAATAGTGGAGTGTCAGAACTTAATAAGCAGAATATCAATATTTGAGTAGATTTAAAATTGCAAAATTGTGTAAATACAGGATACTAATTAGGACATGCTTACATTTTTAGGATTTTATTGTGGAGATGATTCGCTTAAGATATTATATTATGAAACTTTATTATAAAATTTAAATGAATAGGCTATTTATATCATATAAAAAAATTGTTGTCAAAAAGTTAAAGATCGTCACGTTTTAAATGTACGTACGAACTTTCTAGTACCAATTATAAAATTGCTACGCTTTTGGAGCATTACAGGATTCATTAACTTTGTCTTTTGTCAACCAAAACCTTATGATAATAAGGGTAATAAAGTAAAAATTATATTTATATTTTTTAGCATGACTAACAAACTGCTGACAATTAGATTATTTACTGGATACTCTTTGATAAGTCTATCAGCCTTACAGTTACGAACGGACGGACAGACAAAGTAGATTCTTGAGTAGGTTCGCTACTACAAACCATTAACCCTAGTGTAAAATAAAATAATAATTTGCATGCTATTATTAATATACTTCTAAACTATTAAGCATATATATTATTAATACATAATTTTGTTATGCCCCTCAATCAAGGGTTATCATTATAATTAATATGCATTTTTTACACATATTCCCGCCTATCTAGGGTTAAGAGAATATTTACACATATCCCCTTTACCTATATAGGGTTAATAGAATATTGAAATTGGTTTTTCTGTTTTAAACGTTATTTAGATTGTTCGGTTTCAAAGCCATACTGGAATTGTTATTTATCGCATCGTATTATAGACAGCTTTATAATTTCGAAGCCATACTAAAAAAAATTTTACTATTCCAATATTAAAGATATAATATTTTACAGAAGTTTCTTGTTGAGATTTTTAAATTCTCTACATCAGCATACCTTGTCAATTTGTTATTTGTAAAAACCACAAATTTTCGCATGGGTGGGTGGTGTTCAACATAAAATCACCCCTCCCCCCTGGACACGCCCCTGGTTGTGTTTATGTATGGTTTTCATATTTATGTTTATTTTATGATCCTGGAATAATTGATTCACCGCTCCAATAGTTTCTTTTAACAGGGACAGTTAATCTAAAGGGAGTTTTCCTGTCGTTTTTATTGTGTTAGATTAAAGCAGTTGCTATATATTCGACCATCCTAATATAAAAGTAATAGGATCTTTTCTGTCTTTTTGTCTGTACCGAAGGATCTCGATAACACTGAACTCATGTGGTTTTGATTTACAGAGCTGGATCTTTAAATCACTGATCTGCCCGAGCCGAGCTACATGCGAGCAGATTTTGAAAGTGGCTCACCTCATATCAATTTTTAAATTGAAACGGCATTGGTGATCTGGCTCACTAAGTGGCTCGCCTATGGCTCACCGGCAACACTCATATTGTGATGCCACCGAGCCGGGAAGTGATCTGGCTTACACCGAGCCGTAAATCTTTTAAAGATTATTGTTTTTAGCAGTAGCTGTGGCTCACCTCGAGGCAGATCTGGCTCGGCTCACCACTAAATGATTTAAAGATCCAGCTCAGCTTTTCATAGGTACTGAGAAGGTTTATAACAATTTTAGGGGGTGGGACATCCTGCTACTTTTTTATATGGATACTGATAGTATTCTGTTAGCATGTTCCTGCTTCTGATAGTTTTCACCTTTATATTCAATATCTATATATCCATGTACTCTACAACAAGAACAAGTTTCCAGTAAATAACACAGCTGTTCACAAGATATAAATAAAGGTTTTCTTAACAGTTAGATTTTGCTAAAATAAACTGGGAGGTAAGGAGCATTGGAATGTAAATTACCCTGGTACTTAAAGTTTTATAACCAAGTTTTCTTTTTTCATGGCTCCAAAAAAAGTGATTGGTTGGTTAGTTCTAATTAAACTAATAGTGTCCAAACTTTTCAACTAAAAATTTGTTGTACTGAAAGGGTAATTTTGTTAATCATTATTGGGGATGTAATGATCTTTGTCTTATCCCTTAAGATCCCTAGCACTAAAGTGTTTGAAATAATGGCTAAAAAGCTTACAAAAAATGATTAATGCCCACTGACAAAGTAATATAAAGAGTAGCTGCTGTACTAAAAAAACAAATATATAACATTATCATTTATTCATTCTAAGATATCAGTATTTTTCATATTTTTGGTATTTATTATACAAAAGTTACATATTTTTCATTTTTGTAAATTTTGTAATTGTATATTTTACGTGATTTTTTTTACACTGCTACTATATAACTCACTTTGGCTGTCCATCTATTCGTTCATAATAATAGATGTAATGTATTTAGCTGTTTTAAATAAAAAAAAAGTTGCCAAAGTACATTTTTCTACAACTTACCTTTCACGCCGATAGAGAGGAGACAATGTACTGTTTTACACTAGTCCCTAAAGTCTCATAATTCCGATTTCTTGTAACAACTTTGGGGATTTTGATTGGTTCATTAAGTTGACTGTCCAAACGTTTCAACCACTAATTGAAATATACAGGATTTTTAACTTTGTCTATCATCATTTTGTATGTACATAAATTAATTGGCCATTGTCATATACTTTTTATGTGCTTCCCTACTTATGAATGTTTTTATCCATGATTTAATTATGAAAATAATATTTTTGTAAAAGAAACGAGTTACACATACATTACATATACTTTTACTTGAAAGTTTGTATTCTAAACTAATTACTAAGATATAACAATAATGATAACATCCATAGTAAAATAGTAATGGCATTTTCAAAAAATGGTATTCTAATTGGTTATCTATATATTTCCAATTAATATAATCTAATGAATCAAAATCAAACAATCCACTTTTGTTTTGATTGATTGGTTTTAACCTTATATAAAATAACAGGATTTCAGTGTGTCTTTACCAAAGGATATCGCTAACCACTGAACCGATATGGTTCTGGTTTACAGTGTAGCTTCTCATAGGTTCTGGGAATGCTTTTTTTAGCTATTTTAGGGGTGGGTATTAAATGATTCAATGTGTTAAAAAATCTGTGGGGTAATTTCTCAACTACTATTCCCCCACACAAAATTTTGGGGGTAAAATTTGTATGGTTTAGAATAAATAATATATTTGTATGTCCAAAATCTTGGGGGTTTTGGAAGCACTTTAAAACTGCTAAGGCGGATAGTAATCACACCTGCCCCCCTGTCCCTTGGACGCCCCAGGACTTTTAAATATACAGAGAATGTGGCCACCCAGAGAGAGAATGGACATTGTATATTGAATTGTCCCCAATGTTTTATAATAAAGTTTTCTTATTCGTTTGCTTAACAACTTTGGGGACTTAAGTTATTTTTGATTGGTTGATTCATTAATTAGAGTATTCTAACGTTACAACCACTGATTTTAATCTACAGAAGGGCTAATATTGTGTATCATGATTAGAGACTTACATCAATTTATTGGCCATTGTCCTATCCCTTTAGATCCCTGGAACGTGACAGTACTGACGGACAAAGTAAACTAAGGAATAGAATTTCCACATAACCAAATTTTGCACATTTGTCTGTTTGTCATAAAAGTATTTGTCAGGGATCCTAAGGGATAAGACAATGAAAAATAAATTGTTATAACCCATCCCCAATCATAATAAACTAAATATACTTCTGTAGATTATTGGTTGAAAAGTTTGAGCCCGTTAAGATTTAGTTAGGGTTCTCAAAGTTTTTATGACAACCAAAAAGATAGTACATTATAAAACTTTGGGTACAAGAACAATTTATAAATCCAATGTGCCCTCCCTCCCTGGTATTTGTATAATATTTGTGTCACGCACTCCAAACTTTCTTCTTACTTGATTACAGCTAGAATTAGATCTGTCACTCTCGCAAGGGCGTTTAAAAGTAGGGCTGGGTGTGGAGGTCAAATAGTGGGGTATAGTCCCATTCGTGGCAACGCACCATAAGGGGCGATTCTTTGAATTTTTCACAGTAGCTTTTCTGCTATTTCTAGCCAATGCCGGGGGCTCTAACTCTGCGGGGCCAATTGCCTAACCCTGTATGGCAATCAACTCACACTATATAACTAACCTAACCTAAAATAACCTATAAAAAGCCGTTTAAAAATACGACGAATCGCCTCTTAAGGGGCGTTGACACGAAAGGGACAAATCCCAAATGGTGTAGAGTTTTATTATACTTCTACTATCGGCTATGTCCATGAAGGCTTTTAAGAGCACATGAGGTGGACTGGGGTCATTCTACACCCTTCCCAATTTTTTATTTTAGTTTCAAAAAGTAAACGTAAGACAAAATTTTGGGAAGTGGGGAGGGGGGCTGGGGGGTAATTGACCACCCGTCATTTTTAATTTTAAAAAAGAATCCAAAAAATTGTTTGGGGGGATAATTTTTTTATAGACGATTTCAATCCCAGAGCCTATGAAAAGCTATATTGTAAAGGAGAACAAAATCGGTTCTGCAGTTAGCGAGATCCTTCGGTACAGACGCACAATCAGACAGAGATTCTGCTACTTTTATATTAGGATAAGTACGAACGTACAAACATATACTATAGAGAAGCCGCGATAATAAATATATATATTTACAATTTATAATTATAAGAGAAACCTTGAGCATCCAGAATCAAGGATCTAAAGGGATAAGACAATGGTTAATAAGTTGATGTACATCCCCAATGATAATACACAAAATTACCCTTTTATAGAATTCAATTAATAGCTGAAATGTTTAGAAACCCAACTAAATGAACCAACCAATCAAAATCCAAGGTTGTTAAGCCAACGATTAAAAAATGTTATCATAAGACTTTAGGGACTAGTGTAATTAACAGCCCAATGTCCCCTCCCTCCCCGATTCAGAATAATGAGGAAACTAAACCAAGGCAAAAGCTAATCAAACTTTTATAAATGGACATAATATATCTAGATAGTCTATCTCACCCCATAACTTAAAAAGGATTCCATACAGGGATCCAAAGAGATGAGACATTTGCCTATAAATTGAAGTACATACCAAATGATGATGCACAAAATTACCCCTTCTGTAGATTAAAATCATTGGGTGAAACGTTTGAACTCTTAACTTAATAAACCAACCAATCCAATATCAGAGATAAGACAATGGAAGATAAATTGTTGTACATCCCAAATGATACACAAAATTACCCCTTCTGTAGATTACAATTAGTGGTTGAAAATTTTGGACACTTAACTAAATGAAATAACTAATCAAAATTCAATAAAAAGTCCCCAAAGTTTTTAAGCCAACGAATGAGAAATGTAATTATAAAACTTTGGGGAACAGTATAATAAACAGCCCTGCATACAACCATGTTTACCCAAAATGTCATATCTCTCCGAAATTACCCTCCATCCTGTCATATTTATGCTGAAACACAAACCTAATTTAGTTCCAGTTTTTAAAACAAAATTGGAAATATCTACGAAAATAATCATCATATTTTTAGTATGGCTTGGAAACCGATTAATATCCTCTGGATGTGAACCAGTTCTCTGTCATAATGAAAAATCATGTATAGCATCGTATTACAGACAATATTAAAATACAAATATTTAGCAAGATTTATCCCCGTTTTGTTAGCCTTGGCCTTCGGCCCCTAGAGGCTAACAAAACTGGATTTAATCTTATAATTATCTTATTTAATATCCGCGGTAAGCTGTCTATCATACGATGCGATGAAAAACTATAAAAATTTAAAATATATTCAGATAAAAAAACTGTCATATAATAAAATTTGGGGAAGAAGCATTTAATAATGTATATATATAAAAAAAACCTTAAATTAATACCAAAAAAGAAGTGTAACTTCAACCAATCATAGCAAAGGTTTTAACTGTTCAACCAATTTATAAACAGACCCGATTACTAGATAATACAATTGCTATAAAAAAAAGGAAAACCATTATAAATATCCTTTGTTTAAACCCTGAGCTAAGACCATGGGGTAAAAATTAATGAGTTTTCTGACTGAAAGTTAACTCACAGGTGTCACTAAAATATGACACACACACACTCACATACACACACTCACACACAAACACACACACATAATATACACAAAACAAGAACGACTAGAGAGAATAGATAGCGAAGCTTTTGATCAAAACAGTAGAAAACAAAAAGTAAGCTTAATGTATCATCCTTTTATATATAAAAAACTAATTCTCTTTTGTCTGAATCTTAAGATTTCGATAACAAATGAACTGATTAGGTTTTTTATTTTAGGGTAGCCTACACATAGGTCCCGGGATAGTTTTAGGCTATTTCATTTTTAAATTAAAGCTTTAAGATGGGTTTAGGCTATTTCTACCCCCTCCATACCCCTTCGATTACAGAGCCATAGATGCTAAGGCCCAGGCGCTAGTATTAAACAAAGTAATAACGTTAATTGTCTGTCCGTTAAGATCTAGCTAACCACTGGATTACTTAGTTTTCAATTTCAGTAAGGCTTCACATAGGCCCTGGAATGGTTTTAAAATAAATGGATTTGAGAATAAATGCATAACAAGATAAAGAATTAGAATGACATGCAGACAATTTTTCTAATAGTTATTTATCGCATCGTATCATACACAGCTTTCCGCGGATATCAAAATGAAAAGTATATGGTTATAATCAGTTTTGTTAGACCCGAGGGGCCGAACACCCGGGTCAAAAACTGGTATTAATTTATGATTTTTATTTTAATATTATGGGAAATTGTCTGTAATACGATTCTATGTATAATTATTCTTTAGGGCTGCGAACCGGTTCTATTCCAGAAGATATTTATAGGTTTCGAAGCCATACTGAAAACACAAATCACCTACAGAGAAGCTTCGCTTGTAAAATGTACACCTACAAACTTTTCCATCTTCCCCTCTTTTTTAAAACTTTTTAAAAGCGAAGCCTTTCCATAATTAGGGTCGGTCCGTACGTCCATCCGTCCGTGACAGATAGCTATTTTCGTTAATTTAGGCATGTTAGAATTGTCCTATCAATTTCAAACTTTGCATGGTGATTCCTGTAGTAGTAAAGTTTATTAATTTAGAAACGTAACAACTTTATAATCATTACTAGAATTTCCGTACGTTCGTTTTAAACATGTCGTTTTTTTACTTTTTTAACAACAAATTTTTATGTAATCTGATTATCCGATGGTTCTGATTTTTGGTATACTGATTCCTGGTACATCAAAGTACATTATCACAAGCAAAGCAACTCTATAATTAAGTCCTAAAAATATAAGTATGTCCATATCCTGTATCAAGAAGTTTTTCAACAAATTTACTCACAATTTTGCTTTGACTCTTATACATTTATATTCTGATTATTCAGTTCTGACACTATACAAGTGTCAATGTCTGTTTGTACGACAGTTTCAGAACTTCGCTTTTATGGATGTTGTCATCCTTGTTAGCTAAATAATTTAAGAATCTTGGGGATCTATATTCGATGGAAGGGAAGGGCAGAAAAAAATGATTTAAAACCATTCCAAGACTTTAATCTAAAAATAGAATAGTTGAATTCCACCCCAGGACATATGTTAAGCTTTTCTAAAATGGAAAATTCATTAGTTGTTGAAATCTTAAGCCACAAAGAAAAAAATTATAAGATGTCCATTGTCCAATAGAATTAAAATTCATACGACGGGGCAAGATGAGTATTGGTCCCAGGTAGGCTGCCATATTATTTAGCTGCCAAATATTGTAAAAAAAAAACAAGGATGACAACATCCATAAAAGCAAAGCTCTAAAATTGAAGGACAATCGAACATTAACACCTGTAGAGTGTCAAAACTGAATAAGCAGATTATTATTGCATAAGTATAAACAAAATTGTAGGTAAATATGTTGCAAAACTGCATAAATACATGATACCTGTTTAGGGACATGCTTAAATTTTTAGGACTTGATTATAGAGATGCTTAGCTTATAACATTGTACCTTGTTGTAATAGGAATCAGTACTCCAAAAATCAGATGAATCAGATAATTCTAACATACAAAAATTTGATGTAAAAAAGTAAAAAAACAACATGTTTAAATTAGATATACAGACATTTTGGGAATGACTATAGAGTTGCTACGCTTTCTAAATAGTACCTAACTACTACAGGAATCATCATGCAAAGATTGAAATCGTTAGGATAATTCTAACATGCCTAAATTAACGAGAGCTAACCGTGACGGACTGACGGACGAACGGGCCGACCCTAATTAAAGAAAAGCTTCTCTTTTAACAAGGATGACAACATCCATAAGTAGAGAAGTATTAAAAGTTATAAATACTGCAATGAAGCTACCTGCCCTTTTATCTACAATTAAATTAGATGTTAAGAAATTCAAGGCTTCCCCTTCCCCCCAACACTATATAATTCGTGTGCACTTTTTGAGTCTAATCAATAGTAAAATTTTAAGACCAATTAATTTTCGTTTTCGCCATGAACTTTTTATCCTTCTTTTCCTTTTTCACACCTATACAATATACGGAGTTAGGCACGTAAATTGTCTTCTTTTTATTTTAGAAAATCTTTTAAATAATGATAATATTGAATCTTAGGATTGAATGAGTTTTATTGTATTTTCACAGTAGCTTTTTCCCTATTTCTAGCCTCTGCGGGGGGCTCTAACCCTGCAAGGCCAATTGCCTAACCTCTCGGGGCAATTACCTAACCTAACTTAATCTAACCTAACCTTAAGTAACCTATTAAAAGCTACCGAGAAAATACGACAAAACGCCCCTTAAGAGGCGTTGTCACTATACCCGAATATTCTATCCATATCAAAGTAATAGGATGTTTGTATGTCTGTGCGTTTGCGTCTCTCTCTAGATAAACACTGGACTGACATGGTCCTCCTTTTTCAGTGAAGCTTATAGGTCAAAGGTCAGATTTATAAATATTTTTGAAATGGGTAACTCCCCCCTCCCAAGGGAAATCGTGCCCCTAGAAAAAAATATTCCCCACAATAAAGTTTATGAACTTAAAAAAATCCTCAGCAATTTAAGACCATTAACATTTTTTTATTAAGACCATTGACGACTAATTGATGTACAATCTCAATGATCATAAACAAAATTACCCCTTCTGAGGTTACAATTACTGGTTGAAAAGTTTGGAAACTATACAGCTTATCAAAATTCAATAAAAATACCCAAAGTTTTTGATCCAACCATAAAGATGTCTTGCTTTAAAAACTTTGGGTACCAGTGAAATAAAGGGGGCCATTTAGCTGTCTCACCCCCGCACCATACACAATAGCTTTTTGTAAAAATGTCACTAAGAAGCGAGACTCAGATTTTTCAATTAAAAAAACTTTGCACCGTCATCAAAAGTAAAAATGGGGAGTTTTTTTTCACAGTTCAGTGTTCTTTAAATGTAGCTAAAAATAAACTCAAATAATTGAAATAGGCCTGAGGAGGTCGACTTCTCCGCTGAACGTACAGATCATGCCCGCACACTGTTTTAAGCGGGATTACAAGGCCTACAAATAATCTGGAATAGCCATAAATCAATTATGCATAATTATCTCGCAGTGCAGACAAATGCGCTAAAAAGGCCTATTTTACGCGTTTTTTCTTCAGTGAAGCTTTCCCTGTGCATCATTTGATCTTGGCTATTCCAGATTA
>LS058219.1:0-10220 GCA_900241095.1 Acartia tonsa
GCTGGCACCTAACCGTTAGTATTCAAAATTAATATTCAATCCATTTTATGCTTAAGCAAATTATACAATTATTGAAAGAAATATTGGATTCGTAATAAAAAAAAACAAGGAAATAACTGCATTTTTGTAATTATTCTATTCTTTGTAATTTTAATTGTTTTCAGTTTTGGGAAATAAGTTTAAATATTGAATAATTTGAGAAGCAAAGCAATATTTAAACCATTTAACTAAATGGTTTTTAAGACCTCAGATTCATTTGATTATTTAAAGCTACTTTTTAGATATAAATACTTAGCTACCAACCTTTCCACTTAAGAAGTAGATTATTTTGCAGATTTTTTATTTTTTTGTTTTCTAGTGCAATAACACACCTTTATGAAAACATTCTATTTAGCGCAACAAGGACAATAATGTTCAAAATCTGCGCAACATTAAGAAACGTACAGAACTAAAATCAAGAAGACTTTTATCAGATGATATTTTCGCTTTTTTCTCCATAAATGACTGAATATGATATTTTTCTTAATTAGCATATTCAATCATAAGCATTTCTTTTTAAATAAAACAATAAAACATTTGTAATATTATAATACTTTAAATAACCGTTTTACGGACGGATGTTTAGATCCTAACTATTGAAAAGCTTCGTTTTAACAATGTGAAGACTGACATGTAGGGCAGGGAGGGAGGGGACTGTTTATTACACTAGTCCCTAAAGTTTTATACTAACGTTTTCTTATTCGTTGGTTTAACAACTTTGGATAGTTTTCTTGAATTTGATTGGTTGGTTCATTAAGTCCAAACGTTTTAACCACTAATTGTAATCTGCAAATAGGATAATTTTAAATTTGATAATTGAAGATGTACTGTACATAAATTAATCGACCATTGTCTTATCTCTTTAGATCCCTGAATGTCGGGCCCTTGGATTAAATTACTTGAATGGCTAGGGGTTAACAAGCTGAGCCTCGTAACCTGACCAGAAACAATACCCGCTAAATGTCATCTAATTTACTCAACCAACTTGAATAGGCATTTTCCTGCATAGCAAAACAATTATAAATACATACATGTGTGTTGTACATGTAACAGGGATGACAACATACATAAAAGCGAAGCCTGAAACGTTAGGACAAACGAATATTAACACTTGTAGAGTGTCAGAACTGAATAAGAAGAATATTATTGCATAAGTCTAAACAAAATCATAAGTAAATTCGTTTCAGAATTTCTTAATATAGGATACTGTTCAAGGATATATTTACATTTTAGGACTTAATCATAGTACATTGTTGTAATAGGAATCAGTGTTAAAAAAAATTAGATGAATAGGATGATTATATCACAAATAAAATCTTTGTCAAATAGGACCGATCCTGACTATAGAAAAGCTTCTGTTTTAAAAATGACATAATTAAATTATTTTTTTGACGACAATATGAAAAAAAATAATTTTGTAAAAAGTTTAGGGCAAATTTCTAAATAAAACAAGGATGAAAAATATATATTGGCGAAGATAAAAAAAATGAGGAAAAGGACATATGAATAATAATGAAATGCCATCAATTTTAAGCAAATAGACTTAGAATAAATTTTAGAATACTGAACGAACAGAGGTTATTTCTTGTAAATTGCCGAGATACAATGGAGTTTTTGAATGGGATCTTTAAATTAACAGCATACCTAATTGTCCTAGGAGTCGATATTCTTCAGATTGGTCTTAACTTCTGACTTTAACGAAAGAAGAGTTTTCTCAAGATTATTTATTATTGTTATAGGAATCTTTCGCTAAGATATTAATATCTTAATCTACACTAAATGTAGAAATGCTTTTAAATATATATGATCGAGCAAATTTATAGACAGAGGTTTTAATAGATCTTTATCTTTGACCTTTTTAACAAATATTTACTATTGATAAATCGTAAACCAGTAGTTATTCAAAGCGAAGCTTTTTTTTGTTATAGATTGTCAGTCTATCTTTGATACTTTGCACTGTCAATGATCATGAATCTAAAGGGATAAGACAATGGCCGATAAATTTATGTACATCCCATTCCCCAATGATGATACACAATATCACACCTTCTGTAGATTACATTTACTGGTTGAAACGTTTGGACATTCAACTTTATCAAACAACTAATCTAAATTCATTAAAAGTCCCCAAACTTTAAAAATCAAGTAAGCTCTGTAATACCCGTATCCATTTTAAACGCCTTTCTATTAAATTTGCAGCTAATACTTTAAGTGTAAAAAATCCTGTAACGGATTAACACATAATGAATCATTTTATAACATTTTGTTTTATAATCACGTTCTATTTTTCCAAGTTCAATTATAGGAATCAGAATCACCGCTAACTCCCTATGGTCATTTCAGACTAGTTATTTCCGTCAAAGTCCTTATATAATAATAATGATAAGTTAACAAGGACAATTATTTCCATATGTAGCGCAGCAATAACAAGCTAACTACAGTTTGGGAAACAAAGTACATTTATGCAGTCATATCATCAATTGATTAATTGATTTTTAAAGTTAGAATAATTTAATTGCAAGTGAACAGCGTTTTCTTTACTTTGGGGACTTAAATTTTGATTGATTGATTCATTAGGTTGAGTGTTCAAACGTTTCAATCACTAATTTTAATCTACAGAAGGGATAATTTTGTGCATCATAAATGGGGATGTACTTAAATTTATCGGCCATTGTCTTATACGTACGTACAGACCCTAGTAATATAGAGTAGCTCCGCTCTGATAACAACATGCCTTTTTTATGAAAACAATACAAGATTATGGGAACAAACGCGACAGCAAAATATTAAAACCTCCACATCAAGTTATTTGCTATGATAAATATCTGTCTTTTTAGCAAATTAAGGATGATTGTCATTTTATCATGTCTTTATTTTATTATTAAGGAAGTCAAACATTATAAAAGTTTACTAATATAATAAATCTTTCTATTTTTAAAACGAAAACTTGTATAAAATAATCTTTTGAAATTAAATATTTAAAAACTGTTTTATTTCCAAAATATTCTAATTAATCAACAAATTTATTTTAGGTATGTTAAAGAACATGAACGTCCAATGGAAAGAGGGTTAAACGGGTATTTACACCTCCCTCAAACATCGAAACACCTCAAAATTTAAGAAATACTCTAGACTAACCCCTCAAACCATTAAAACCTCTTCAAAAAACCTTGGAAGTCATTGTTAAAAAGCTTTATTTGAAATAAAGAAATCTATTCTAATAACGACTGTGGGCGACAAGAATATGTGATTTTCAGTGCAGCTTTATATCGGTTCAGGGTTGGTTTTAGGCTGTTTAAACTCAACCATAGAATTTTTCTCTTCAATTTAAATTTTCTAATATTTTACATTTATTTGTTTTGTGAATGAACTAAAATAATACTTAGTATTTAAATATGCAATTGTGGATTATATCCATACAAACAAAAATAAATTAGGCACGCACACAACCATAAAATCCCCTTTTACACAACCTAAGGATATTCTATATCAGGGATCTAAAGGGATAAGACAATGGCCGATTAATTGATGTTCATCCCCAATGATGATACACAAAATTACCCCATCTATAGATTAAAATTAGTGGTTGAAACGTTTGAACACTCAACTTATTAAATCAACCAATCAAAATATAACACAGTCCCCAAAGTTGTTAAGTAAACGAATAAGAAAACGTCGCTATAAAACTTTGGGGACTAGTGCAATAAAGAGCCCAATGTCCCCTTCCTCCCTGATTCTATATTTATGCCACTTTACCAACTAAATAAGGCATTCCACCCCGGGGCTGATTATTGATTAACTGGAAAGGTGCTAGAGGAAGCTGGAGGAATATACGTGCGTACATTTATGCGTATATATCTTTATGCGGCGTACATATTCAATGCATATTTAGCCCCTATCAATTCAGCTCGTATTGATTTTGAAAAGTGTTGTTGTTTGGGGAGGGGGGGAGGGCTGTTGTCTTGTCGTGTGTTCTAGGGGGTGCACACAAATAATTTGCATAATTTGAGTGAATATGTGTGTGTGTGTGTGTGTGTGTTTGCACTCTAAAAAAATTATGTGTAAAAAACACAATAATAAATCATTACTATTCTTTAAAAAATCATTATTTATGTAAACTAATATTAGTCTATGTGAGCCTATTTCTCAAGTAGGGAGCCTTTTTCGTCGATTATGGTAACCTATCCTAGAATAAAGATCAACCCAAATTCAATGTGATTTAACCTATTGTTTTTTATATGAATTAGTTAAAGAAAAACATAAATTTTATTTAAATTATCAATAATATAAAAAGAATTTAGATAAAGCAAAGAGATATAAAAAAAACAGATAAATTTACAAGGATATAAACAGCAAATATTTATAAGAGTTGATAAAAAGTTAGGTTGTGTAATATGATAGCTTCAGCTAATGCAAGTTTAATCCTTAGATGCATGAATCAACATATAACAAGGACTATTTATATCCATCATTAGCGAAGCAATAGAAAGCCAACAATATTCATATTTTTCTAGTTTTACACATTGCATTGTAATGAATCCTCATAAAAATTATCATTAAATTTTAAGCAAATATAAATTTTATTTCTTTGAATTTCTAAAAATATTTACATGAATGTAGAAAATTTAGTTAATTCAGTGACCGTCGTACGGAAATACCTTAGTCAAAGAGTGGTTTCGATTAAAGAATCTTTTAAGTTCTGTAAAGTCTTTTTCTTGGATTTATGGTATGTGTTAAAAAGTTTAATTCTTTTTAGATTTTAAATAAAGATTTGAAATAGTTGTACATCTAAATCTATTTATAATTCATGTGTTGATTTTAAATAAGTTAAACAAGAAGGGTGATGTTGTACATGAAAGTTAAGACATGCCTAAATCAGATTAACATTGCAATTTAGGGCGGGTTCATTTCAACCTAATAATATTCCATGCAGGGGGACTTATCCGCAATCATCCGCAACTTCTTAATTTTTTTACATTCATTAGCCGCTTCTTATCCAGGGATCTAAAGGGATAAGACAGTGGCCGATACATTGATTTACATCTTAAATGATGATACACAAAATTTCCTCTTCAGTAGATTAAAATCAATGGTCGAAACGTTTGAACCCTCAACTTAATGATCCAACCAATTAAAATTCATTAAAGTCCCCAAAGTTGTTAAGCCAACGATATAATAAAACTTTGGGGACTACTGTAATAAACATGAAAACTATAGCAACTGAAACTGCCTAAATATAGACTAACTAGCGGCTGCGCCCCTAGCATCTAGGGGCTCTATATTCGAATGGCAGAGAAATAGCCTAAAACCATACCCAGACTTATCCAAAAAAAATTAAATAGCCTAAACCAACTCAGATCCTATAAGAGGCTTCACTATAAAAAAGAACCATATCGGTTCAGCGGTTAGCGAGATCCTTCGATACAGACAAAAAAGCTTATTACTTTATATTATAGGATTGTAGTTTAAATCCTTAAATTTAGTAGCAGTCGCAATTTTATATCAACCACAGCTTTTATCAACATTTTTTTAGATTTCACAGCCGTTTATTAAAATTTCAATTTTAGTGTCTTTCCAATATGCAGCCGAGCTGAAGAGAAATCAAATTTAACATCCCTAGCTGATCCGCTATTAGAATTGCAATTAGCGGCCGCCGAGCCCTGGCATAATATTCTTAATAAAGGCACTTGCAATGAGTTTATTTATTTTCTTCATTTCCTATAACATATTTCCTCTGAAAACCAATAAAACTAATTAAAAATATGGTATAACACCGTTGTTAATTGTCATTTATAAAGTTCATTAATATTTTTAGAATTTAAACTGCTGGATTAGAACCGGTTAGAAGAAAAATTATGTATCGTTTTGTAATATACCCAGTATTCTACGAATATGAAATGTACTATCATAATAATAAAACCTGCTTTGTTAGCCGTGCCTTTAGCATCTCGGGGCTAACAAAACTGGTTTTAATCTTATGATTGTAAATTTTTTATATCCGCGAAAAGATGTTTATAATACGATGCGATAAATAACTATTCTGAATTCGATTTTTTCAAAGTTAACAATGACTTTCTTGGCTTCCTATTACAAAGAAGGCATCACACTCAATAGTCAATATTGATCACATGAGGCTATTGAAGCAAAATAGTTTTTTCTCCTTCGTTGCCCTATCCCGGCACAACTTTGTTCCTGTGTTGAAAATGGATGCAAATATTTCATAAAATATTAAAACAATTCAATTCTAATGACTTGATCTGGAATAACAAAGGGCCAAAATGCAACACACATAATCCAGGGATCTAAAGGGATAAGACATTGGCACTTAAATTATTGTACATACCGAATGCAGGTACACAAAATTACCCCTTCTGAAGATTACAATTAGCGGTTGAAACGTTTTAACAGTCAACTTTGAACTATCCAATCAAAATTCAAAATAGTCACCAAAGTTGAAGAGTCAACAAATAAAAAAACGTTATTATAAAACTTTGGGGACCAGTGTAGTAAACAGCCCATTGTCCCCTCCCTCTCCCTGCACATAATCACATACACACACACACTCACAGACAATCAAAATCTAATTCGAATTTGAATAAATGTACATAAATGTATGTTGTATGGCTTACTGTTGATTTGTATTGTTGTAGGGGTTGTTGATAAATGTAGTTGCTTACCCTCACAGCATAATATTTTTTTTATACCAATGCAATGCAATAAAAAAACACACACACACATTCAAACTTCGGGGCTATAAAGTACAAAAGTCTTCAGGCATATTTAGTAAATGCCTATTCATAGGTAATTCATTTATTTTGGCGACATGTAAGTTATGAATTTGATTTACAAAGAAGCCGAGAAGGATTTATTCCATTTTTAGAAAAGTTAAGTTTGAATATTTGATTTGTCTTAGTTTCAGCGAAAAGTAAATTGTATTTCTTGTTATTAATACATCTTTATTTTTCAAGTTTTGGAATGTTTTATTAAGAATAAATTGTCTTTTTTATGTTAAGATAATCAAAAGCATTTTAATTCAATAAACTAACTTTGAAGATTTTTTTATTTCTTAAATATGAATTAAGTTATATATATTATGTTACACATGTTACATATTACAAAAGGATAAAAAAGTAAACTTCAATAAACAAGGAAGTGAGTGTAGGTAGCAGCATAATTTATATATCAAAGGCAAATAATTAAGATACATATACTTTATCTATATTATAGTCCAACAGCCAAGCTATAACTAGGATAGGTCTGTCCGTCCATAATTGATTAAAACACTCATAAACGCCCAAATACACATGCTTCTACTTGAAGTAGAAACTTATTTTTAAATTCAGGTATATTTATTCCTGATTTATAAATATGATTTTAGAGAGGGAAGGGAAAATAAGCAATAAAGGAAGAATTTTGTTTTGGGAGAGGGAAGATGAATTTTTGAGCCATACTCATTTCTTTATCAACAAAATTTTTAACTAAATTATCTAAAGACTTCCTTAAATTGTCTAATTTGTATTTTTTTATTCATATTTTACATTATTTGCAAAGTTTCTTTAGTTTTATAATATTATCATAACTAGAAGCAATTTTTGAAATGTCCATTATTATTTGCTATTGTTCTTCACCCCTAGACATATAATAACTTTTTCTTATTCGTTGGCTTAACAACCCTGGGGACTTTATTTGAATTTTGATTCATTTAGTTGAGTGTTCAAACGTTTCAACCGCTGATTGTAATCTACAGAAGAGGTAATTTTGTGTATAATCATTGGGGATGTACATCAATTTATCGGCCATTGTCTTATCCCTTTAGATCCCTGCAAACCAACCCTTTTTTATTCGCTTTCGAGTTTTTGACAATTAACTGTTTTGTTTAAAATTTAATGATTATAATAAATGAGATATTTTATTAAAAAGTGATTAAAAGCATATTAACCAGTTATTGGAAATTGATTAAGTGAATTTTTTTATAAAACATTATGCTGTTTATTACACTAGTCACCAAAGTTTTATAATAACGTTTTCAGTTTGCTTAACAGCTTTGGGGACTATTACTGAATTTTCATTGGTCGGTTATTCAAGTTGAGTGTCCAAATGTTTCAACTACTAATAGTAATCTACAGAAGAGGTAATTTTGTGTATCATTATTGTGAATGTACATTAATTTATCGGCCATTGTCTTATCCCTTTAGATCCCTGATATGATACTAATTTTTGTATTTTTCAATGACGGTTATTTCCAAATGAAGATTTTTGTTTAATCATAATAAATACAGAAAAAGCCTAATATTGAGTAGCTTCGCTACTAAAAATAGTTGAAAGCATGTTTACTCCAAGTCCGCAGGCTACACATACATTAATACAACAATACGTACACGTACAAGCCAGGGACAAGGGATATAGCCAAGGATCTAAAGGGATAAGACAATTGCCGATAAGTTGATGCCCACCTCCAATGCTAGAACTCCAAATTACCCTTTCTGTAGATTACTATTAGTGGTTAAAATGTTTGGACCTAATCTTAATGAACTAACCAATCAAAATTAGTTTGAAGTCCCCAAAATTGTTAAGCGAACAAATAAGAAAACGTTATTATAAAACTTTGGGGGCTAGTGTAATAAACAACCCATTGCCTCTGTCTGTTTCTGAGGAATATAGAACATTAAGAAATAATATTTCAACTTTTAGCCTGTCGAAGATAACATTTGTGTTTTAATACTACATTAGTTGTTTTAAAAGTGTTTTAAAAGTTTGAAAACACAATACATTTTGTCTTAATAATCAAAAGTTTTTTAATACAAGTGCACTATCTCTAATCCCTGATAACACACACTCATGATCTAATTCTAAACTGTAATATTACATAAACTTTATATCAATATATAATTTAACAAAAATAGAAACGGTTACTGATCATTGATTTATCAATTATCAATTCTTTTCAATATAATAAATAAAAATCACCCTAGGGGAAATTGGTCGTTTTTTTGTGTAATTATTTTACAAACAGTTTTATTTTGCTAACATAGTAAGACAAAAAAACAAGCAATCTATCTTTTTTATAGATAGAACAGTAAAATGTATTACAGTAACAGTATAGGTAGAAACTGTGTAAAAGCTGTGTATTAATTTTTGTTAATACACAAAATTACCACTTCTGTAGATTATAATTAGTGGTTGAAACATTTTGACACTCAACTTAACAAACCAACCAATCAAAATCCATTAAAATCACCAACGTTGTTGAGCCAACGAATAAGAAAACGTTATTATAAAATTTTGGGAACTAGTGTAATAACAGCCTATTATCCCCTTTCTTAATGGTTTTTAATATTTCTATGTTCTCAACCATCGCTGAGTGATTGAAAGTTAGACGGACATGCTTAAGTGAAAGAATATCTGGCCAAGTAAAAATTGTTTCGCCTAACAGATTTAAAGCTCAGCATAAAGATTAACCTCTTATCATAAAAAACTAATGCGGTTTATATTGAATGAAGAAAGTGCGATAAGCCTTAATAGGTATTTTTGTTTTTTAAACTTCAAAGAGATCTGTTAGTGTATGTATGTGTGTTTGTGTGTTAGATTCAAGAATTCTTAAAAGCGGTAAATGCTGTAAGGTTCTAAAATATTTGTTTTGGATTTAGAAAAACATTTTTGTTTTGAATGTGCTGTGCCTGCTTTATTATACAACATTTATTATGATCTGTTTGAGTTGAGAATAGAATAGATGCCTTTGGGTGAACAATTTGCGGTGTAATAATCAGGCTTAGTCTTACTGCCCCCCTTTCTCAAAGAAATTTGCAAAATATTACCCCTTTATCAAGGTTCGGCAGCTGCTCCTTTGCAGGGAGGCTTGCTGCGCAGATGGATTATAATTTTGAGGCAGTGTCTTTAACTGCGACTTAACTAAAATATATGGGAATGAAGGAGAATTGTTCGTTCCATTTGGCGAGTCCTGATTGTCAAAATTAGCATTAATTTTCATTTTATGCTGATGTTTAAAGATTAGTAAAAGAATAGAGGGGACAGGGGTTAAATAACTGTGCTGACTTTCAATTGGGTCTTTTAATGTAAGCCATTAGTGTCGGTAATATTTTATATTTCAAAAAAGGTCCTCACCACTGAAACCAGGAATTTGTATGGGTTATACATCAATACTTTTACATTTATTGTTCAAA
>LS058220.1:0-10220 GCA_900241095.1 Acartia tonsa
TCTTATACATTTATATTCTGATTATTCAGTTCTGACACTATATAAGTGTTTATGTCCGTTTGTCCTACCGTTTCAGTGCTTCGCTTTTATGGATGTTGTCATCCTTGTTTATATTCATATACAATATAAATCAGTAATAAGCTAGTTATTAATATTTATTAACTTCAGTTACAATTATTTAGTATTTTTAGAAATTATAAACTAAAGGCATTTAGATCTTTAGAAGTCCTAATTATCTGGAATTTCTCGTATTATCGTATAATCAACTACTATTGCTATAAAATATAAACACTACGCAAGCGGTAGGTATGCAGAATAATTGAATTATTTTTGTTCCAAAACTGTAAACAAGTTGGTGCCAAGAAGGAAATTATAAACAAAGCTATTTTCATAATCATTCCACTCAAAATTATTTAGAGTTAGTAGAATAAATTTAAAGTATAGATATATAACCAGACAACTACCTGCAACTTTTTAGCCTGATAGTAGATTGCCTTCTGCTCGTTTGTAGCGACTTGGCTGTGTTAATATTCCCTACGCTATTCGTTGATTTTCAAAGACCCAATTTAAAGTCAGCACAAGGTCTTTAGGAAGGGGACATACAGTTATCCCTTCCACCTCTAGAGTTTTTCTCAAATATTATTAGGACGGAGATTTTTGTTATGAAAATTATCAACCAAGTTTAAAATAAAAGGACGATTCAATAATACTTATTTTATTTTAGTGAATCCCATCCCTGATATTGAGAACCCGTTCATTGTGTCAAAGCCTCACACGTTTCAATCTCAAGTGGGTGGCAATATTCTCTTTCACTGCAAGGTAAGTTAGGTTATTAAAACCCCACTGGGAAAGAATAAAACTAGTTTAACATAGAAATCCGTTTAATATAAAATTTTTTGTGATTTCATGAAAAAGCTGAATAGAACTTGCTTAATATGGTAATATATTGATTTAGAAGCTGACAAATTATAATCATTTGATTAATTAATTAATTACGTTGAGTATCCAAACGTTTCAACCACTAGTTATAATCTACAGAAAGGGTATTTTTGTGTATCATCATTGGGGATGTACAATTATTTATCATCCCCAATGTAGATCCCTGACTTTCTTCACAAAATCCATTTGTCTCTCTTATTCTTTGTTCTCTAATCAATGTACATATATAATTTTATATATTACTGAAGGGGATAAAGTAATATGATGAATGATTGATCGAGAACATCTTTGTAAGTAAAAGGATCTCTGTCTGTCTATGTGTAACGAAGGATTTAACTAACAACTGAACTGAGATATGGTTTTCTTTATAGGGTAGCTTCTCATAGTTCCTGTGAAGGTTTATAACTATTTTAGGGGAGGGTACCACCACCCTTTCAAGAGAAATCGTTCCTAGAAAATAATTACCCCCCCAAAAATATTTTTTTTTAAAGTAACAGTATGGTATCTGTGTGTATGTACGAATATCTGCTATGATCTTGAAAAAGGCTGGACAGATAATTTTTTACAATTTTATTCTTACTGTGAATAAGGTTAGGTTAGGTAAATGTCCCTTGTAAGGAAAGGACCCCGCAGGTGGTCGGCTTTGATAGTCCAAAACTAGGTTGCCAATATACTTATACCTTTGTCCCTCCTATATAGACGCCTGTCCAACACATTTGATGAAATTAATTTAGAATAATGTATGAGTATTATTGCTAAGGCTATTTAGGTGGATGTCCTAACAGTCCCGCTAATTTTCAAATCATCTAAATAGAAGATTAATACTTAAGCACAAAATGCCCCATCACCTTTGCTTTAATCTTACAATTAGAACCCCCCCTAAATTTATTGACTTTAGATCTTTATAATAAGAAAGGGGGCATAGAACTGTAAAAATTACTCAGGTAACCAAAGTTCTGTACCCAGGTTATCTTATTCGTTGGCTCAAAAACTTTTTTGATTAGTTAGTTCCATACCATAAGTGTAAAAACTTTACAACTAATGATTTTACCTACGAAAGGGGTAATTTTGTGTATCATCAATCTATCATCAATTGTATTATCACTTATTATCCTAGTGCTTTAAGTATGACATACTTGTATAGTAATGACAATATGCGGGAATATTAGAACACTATTTAGGTCTGATGGCGTAGATAGAGGTGGTTTTGAAGCGTTGCTGCTTTGTATAATTGAAGTATTGATATCTAAAAATTAAGGGAAGTGTCAGGAGTAGTGGAAGTGCATTACGGAGACAAGGATAATCAGATCAAACACTTATAGAGTAGCTACGCTGCTAATAATTTATATATGCAAATAGAATGATTTATTAATATTAAATAGCTGGAGATATTCATAGATTTTTTAGTTACAATATAAATGTTAATAATAGGAAAAATCAAAAATAAACATTTGGCTTATTTCATACCTATAAGGAAAACACACTAATAATTTTACTTTGGATCATCAATTAGAAATAAACAAGAATGACAACATTCATAAGTAGGAAAGTACAGGAACATAAAACGATGTCGTAAATTATTGAGATTAGTTAGACAACCTGACTGACAAATGTAAATGGATTAAACATAATCCTCAATCAAAGAAACATTTCCTGTAGCGTTATTGGCAGATATATATAGACAAAATGAAAAAATAAAAGGGCATAAGAATCTTCACGAAAAATTTCAGTCATGTATCTTTGAAAGTTGCCGTGTAAATCATGTTTGTTGTAAAAAAAAGATTGTTTTATTAGCACTACCGAAAGACTGTCTGATAAAACAAAGTAAAAACTTGAAATGCAAAGGTTATAGGATTTCAAGAGGAAAATTCAGCTTTATTCTTTTGATGCTGTAGTGTTTACCGGCGAATTCAGTTAAAGAAATGGATGATAGATTATGCTTTGATTAATTATGAATACAAATTTCGGGTATAGTCCCTTTCGTAACATCGCACCTTATGGGGCGATTCTTCGTATTTTTTCCAGTAGCTTTTCTCCTATTTCTAGCCCCTGCGAGGGGCTCTAACCCTGCGGGGCCAATTACTTAACCCTGTGGGGCAATCACCTAACCCATGCATATAACCAAACCTAAATTAAAATATCCTATAAAAAGCCATTTTAAAAATACGACGAAATGCCCCTTATGGGGCGATGTTACGAAAGGGACTATTCCCAAAATTTCCACCTTCATTAGATTAAAACAAAAGAGTTAAAAGTTTGGAAGCATAATTGCCTTAAAAAAATTATAAGTTTTTTTATGATATTTAAAACTAATTTGTTGTTAATGGTCCTTTCCTTTCCCATGTAAAGGAAGTGAAAGAAAAGTTTTAATTGTATATCTACAGACACAGTATAAAAAGTTCACACAAGAAATCTCTGGCTCTGGATCAGGTCGGAATTGCTAAGAAAATGATAACAACTTTCGATAGTTTTTAGAAGCTTCTAGCGTCCAAACGGTTGACTTGCACAATATACGAGAGAACCCGCGATTGTGACGTAACACATAGCGCATCCGCTCGTTGTCGGGAAGGTGATAGGTTCGAATCTCGACCCAACACCGCGTCATTACTAAATACGCTAAAAGTTCCTACTGCTTGTATAGCAGGTGCGCGACTTTAATAGTTAGAGTAGGAGGAATGCCTTGGCCCAAAACAAGCGCAACTTCTGAACTTGCATAATAGGAGTATGTTTCAAGGTGCGTGGAGAGGTTTAGAACCCGAAGCGACACCAAGCCCCTTAGAGGTCAAACGATTAATACCCACTTAATTATTTTTTTCTTCAGCTTTTAAAGTTGTTGAAAACAACATTTTTTCGACTTAATCCAATAGAAATCTTTTCATATAGGAGACGTTGGATAAAAACTTACTATTAGATAATCTACAATAATAACTGAAACACATCAAATAGAAATCTAATCAAATTGATTTGCACATTATTTATTTTGCGCAAAAAGCATTTCAACTTAAATTAGTAAACCCTGTATTTTTTCTATTCTATGATATGATATGAAATGAGTATATAAATACCTAAATTTTTACCATGCCGTTTCATAAATACCAAAACTTAAAAATCATCCTGTAGTTAAACACTCATGCAAATCGGCATCCTTGTGATTTATACTTGCAACCATTTTTCTAACAGTTGCAAAAAAGTCAATTTAGGTGTATCTCAAAAACTGTCTAGTAAGAGTATTTTTTTGGTATTTATATCATTATTGCAAATTCATAATTATCATATTCTAAAAAAATACTTTTTGACTCACTACTCCAAGTACTTTAAGTTCTTGGAACTATCCCTTTAACCCATAAAATGGTTTCTAAAGTTATTCTAATATCTTTTTTAAGAATGATACAAGGGGCGAAGCCAATAGGAGCCGACTTACCTATATTCTTTGTTTTATTGATTTAATGTTTCAGGTTACAAATCTTGGTGCTATGGTCGTTGTTTGGAAATATGGTTCTAGGTAATTAAAATAATTTTATGTTCTCATTCACTTTAATGGCATGAAAACAATTTATGTTTAAACGTCACTCGACCCTTTTTGTTTTTTAAATGGATGAGGGAGGGAGGTTGTAACTTATTTTCAGTTTCAGTGTTTAGATATATTCTAAATGACCAACAAACGTATGAATGAACGGACAGACTGATAGACTTTGTATATTATTTGTTTTCTCCATTACAGTATACTGTATTTTGATAAATTTCAGCTGCTGCAATAGACAAAACTGTTCTTGTTAAAATGATAAAACGTTGAAAATTAATTAGAGAACAATTTTGTATGATGTGCATAGTACACATGTACATTTTTATGATGTGAGGAAACTTAGAATTTAATCTTTAGAAGTATCAGATTTTCCTTATTACTTCACAAGAAATTTTTTCTTCTTAAATTTTTGCAGTTTGCAAATTTTGATCTGAAATGAGTAAAATCTTAAGTACAGCTACCAATTACAGTGGGTGTGCCTTTAAGGTGATCGTTTTAAAAATGCACTAGTTAGCTTATGAAACTACTTACATTTAATTCCATGCGACTGGTTTTAATAGCGTATTTTGACGGAAAGGTATTTTTAGGTGACTTGAGCTTTCATTTTCACATTTGGTCACTTCTCAAGATCTATAAAACTTTTAGACAATTATAAAAAGAAATGGCAAAACATGATACGAGACAAAACTATGAGTAAAACATTATAATAGCAAATTATTTTAAGGTTCTAGTGGTAAAACTAACATAATAATTTCGACGTAAATATCAGAGAAGTTAGCTCGTATAACAACATATAGGTCGAAAAAACCTTATGAAAGACTAGTCTTCCTTTTTGGGTAATTTATGCATGTTGGACTTTTACAAAGCTTTTGACAAAGATGGGTAAATAAAGAAACTTCAAATCGATATATTATATTACTTGGATGTTGCTCTAGATTTTTATGATGATAAAGTTTTGCTCGCAGCTGGCTAAAATAACAATATCCCCCTTTACCACATCACCCTATTAGATGAACAAACTGACCAATAAATGAGATCCCGATTAGCAAGCTGAATTATCGACAAATTTTTCTTGGTTAAAATATTTAAATGAAATACAGAAATGTTTCATCCTTCTTTAGGTAAAAACAAGGATGTCAATAAAATAAGCTCACAAAGAAGTGGAAAAAATGAAAATGAATAATTATACAGTAACAGTACTTCTATATTGAAATCTGAACTAACAATTTTATTCTGTCATTAAGATTCAGCATCTTTATTAAGACGTACTAATATTTTGAGATGTTATTGTGGAAGGAAGTACGGGTGTAAAGACGTTTACTTACTGTTGAATAGCTTTGCTTTAGATAAATGTATGAACTATAGCTAAAACATGTGAAAACAAACGTTTTTTTTACCCAGAAATACAAATTCTCAGAAATGATTTAATTTCAGCCCTTATAAATTGGGGCTATAAATATTTCGCAAAACACAAATTTAAATCGAAATGTTAAAGGGACAATCCCCTTTTATATTTTATTCGTAATTTTAAAAAAAGAATTAGGCTTAAATGGACATACAGATTTTCAGGTAATCAGAGTCTGCTATTCAGCCAATTAATTTAATTTGAAATTGCCGAAAATTAAATATTTTGTTGGCGTAGAGTTTTTTATTTGTTTTATGGTGTAACTGAAGGGAAGTGGGTAAAAAAGAAGAAAAAAGGGGAGGGTTGTGGGGAAATTTTCACTTAGAATTGTTTGATTGTTATGATTGAAATTGAAGTATAATTCCAACATGCGCAATTTTTGACGATAAACGGACGTATGGTTAAAACCAATTTCAAAGCCGCTGGAAACTTCCGGAATGAAGATATTAAAATGGGCATTTAAAACAGTCCTTTTTTAACGATTTTAAAACATTGATTTTAGAAATATTATCGAATCTAAAAAAAATAATATTAAAAAGTATGGAGTGACCCTTTAAAGTCTGGTTTTCCCAACAACATAGGTTTCTGATTTAGACAAATGGTTAAATTTAAACAAAATTTTCAATTTATTTTATTTAAATTAAAATTTTTTATATTTATTGTAGATACTTACTATAAAAAGTCCATTAAGTCATTAAAACGGGTTGACGAAGCCCAATCTATCCCACTTTTGAGCAAGACGATTCCTTTTTCTCCCATCTCTTTTGAAGAGATTTTCTTCTCCCCCTTCTCTTTTTCTTTTCCCTTTATATGACGTCATATAGAAATCGTCTTGCTCAAAAGTAGGACAGATTGGGCTTCGTCAACGGGTTCATTTTACATTTAGCTCGATTTTCACATATTAATCAGAACATTTAGAAGATAAAATTAAGCTTTCCCAAAAATCATAAAAAATTGCCCTCTTGTATAGTTTACTCTGTGGTTAGGATTTTTGAAAGAATTTGCATCCTCCCATCACACTTTAAAGAAATGTGAAAATTTTAAATCAAGATAATTTTGTCCCTTTACTCTGGGAAAAATAGATCAGTATATATTTTTTTATTGTCAATGAAATATTTTTTTCTGTATCCAAAAACTTAAAAGTATTTGTCCAAGTGGTAGAGTTGTGGATACTTACAACTTGCGTTATTTGTTTTAGAATCAAAATTACAATACACGTACAGCATTAGATGAAACGTGCAAAATGTAAACTACAACCATTGAGATCTTATTGGACATGCTTTCACAAAGACATCTATGCAACCCAAATTATTATAATTTTAAAAGTAATATTTTTTTCATTCTTTAATTTAAAGCGTAAAATGTATCAAGAAACAAGGGGCGAAGCTCTGACACGTTAGGTCAAACGAACATTAACACTTGATAAATAGAAGAAAGGGAGAATTGGAGTGGGATTATAAGACCGCCTCCTCACAAAAAATGGTGTACGCCCCAAATCCTATGGCCCATTTGAGTTGTCTGTTTGTCCCTGTCTTTCCTCCACTTGAAAAGAGGAAACTTTGTGTAAAGTTTCCATGAAAACAGTTACAGGGTGTTTATACTAAAGATTTAAAAAAAAGTTCTACAGGATGTTTAAAATATAGCAGTTTTACAAAGTGTTTACTTCATGGTTAATTACAATAAAGAAACTTTATTTGAAGTTTAGACACAACAATAGATTTGAAAAGAATAATATAAATGGTTTAATTTGTAATAAAATTTGTAAAGGATGCCTACAAGATGGATAGAACCTTTTATTCGAAATTTTCATAAAAAACATGCTAAAGATTTAAGATTAAAGGTTTAAAATATATTTACAAGATTACATTTCAGAGTGTTTAGTTCATGATTAAAATTTTAAGGAAATGCTTGTACGTACAGGGTGCCTAAAACAAAAAAAAATATTTGAAGTTTGCATCAAACAGTTACAGGGTTTTTATGATGACGTTTGTAAGAAAATAGATTTACAGGGTGCATGAAAAAAAGATTTAGGGTTTTGTATATTACTTTTACAAGCATAAAATCTGACCAGAATATGTCCTAGTTTTCAATATTTAACTTTAATGTATGATATATAATATAAAGTTTAAACAAAAAGAAACAATCTATTAAATTTATTTACTAAGGCATTTAGCTTGTTTTTTGTTTTGTTTTTTAAAATAATACAATTTAAAATTTAAAGTTTGAGATATTGACAATTTTTTTTGTAATTTTGTCCCATTGTGATGAGTGGATATATGGATAATAGTGGAACATCACTTTCACGTATTTTCATATCCAAAAAGTGTTTCATGTTTTTACAAAGGACTTTGGACAAAGTAGCCTCGGACAAAGTAGCCTCTGAGCAAAGTAGCCTCTAGGACAAAGTAGCCACGGGCCATGATCTTTATTAATAGTGGAGGCAACTTTCCTTAGGTGAAAACTTTGTCCGGAGGCTACTTTGTCCGAGGCTACTTTGTCAAAGATCCTTCACAAAGACAACAGAGACAATAAATTAACGAAAATCCCAACATTCTTAAGAATTGAAAACAAAAAATCTTAGACTAAGTGAGTTATAGAGTACTTTCAGTGATCAAAAATATTTTGAAATCTCGAAATCTTTAAGATTTTAAATGTAGCATGACTGGCAGACCAACGGACCTAGTAAATTGTAATCTGGATGTGTTTGGTATAGGGAATCTTCCCAAAATCAGCCGTAGAGAATAGCAGTCGAGAAAATTACATTTCCTCCATAGCGTTACGGACTGACAGACATAGTTGATTATAGAGCATCCTTGCTACTAAAAATGAGTTTATAATATTGAGAGGTTAATAAAGTGAAATGAACAGTTTGTGCTGTAGTAATACTTTTCGGTTCTGAATGCTTCTTGCTGTACGGAAGTGATTGAGCACCAGGGATAAAGAATGTGCATCTTGGTTTTAGTTGCAAATTATCACGAATTGAGGGATAGGTAAACACAAGATAATATGTCCATTATTCCAAGTTTCTAAAAATATTTTAGACACTGTTGGATACTATTTTGTATTGATGTAATTGCAAGGAGGAAATTAATATCGTCAATTGTCAAAATAAAAGAGTTTGGGCCCCTTTCGTGGCAACGAACCTTAAGCGGCGATTCGACGTATTTTCAAAATGGCTTTTGATAGGTTATTTTAGGTTATATTGGGTTAGTTGATTGCCCCACAGGGTTAGCCACGAAAGGGACTATACCAAAGCGTAGTTTTTAGAGTAATACGCTTTAGTATTTTAATTTGCCCCGCAGGGATGAAGCCCCCGCAGGGGCTGGAAATAGGAGAAAAGCTACTGTGAAAATACGAAGAAACGCCCCTTAAGGGGCGTTGCCACGAAAGGGACTATACCAAAGCGTAGTTTTTAGAGTAATACGCTTTAGTATTTTAATTTGCCCCGCAGGGATAGAAGCCCCCGCAGGGGCTGGAAATAGGAGAAAAGCTACTGTGAAAATATGAAGAAACGCCCCTTTAAGGGGCTTTGCCACGAAAGGGAATATACCTAAGAGTTGTATTTAAAAGTTAAATTTTTGAACTGTTGCTATTAATCAACAAAATCTGTACTTTAAAATATATTTTGTAATATTCCTTAGAATTGTGAAACAAATTTTAGATGAAAACACTTTAAATATAATGTTTTTGATATTTTAAATTGTTTTATATTAGATTATATTTCAATTAAAATTTCAACATTAGTTTAAATATGTAAAATATTATGATGGATTAATACATATATCTTTAAACAAGAAAGTAAAAATGAATGAATACGCTAAATAATCTTCTTATAGAGGAACAGAGAATATATTCCTCTGAAATAAGGTAGTTAGATGCAGGGATATAAAGGGATACGACAATGGCCGATAAATTGATGTACATATTATTAGAGTCTGTCTGAACGTGTATGTGATTCCTTTCTTTCTCTCTCTTTTTACATGTTGTTCTCTTTAAGGTAAACAAACTATTTTTACTAAGATCGTCATTTTCTTCGCCTAATTCCATAAAGTAAGGGCAATCTGCTCTTATTAGGTCAATCTGTTCTTAATCATGAACAAACGCATATTATAAATTAGGAACAATTTGACCTGATAAGCGCATTTGACTGAAAGCTTGCATATTACTTTACAAATATTTATTGCATGTTTCCTTCCAACTAAAAATGTTAATTTTAAAACCATGATTATTATGGACACGATTGTCTTTGTTTGATGATATCTATCCGTATATATGATGTAGGAAATGAGATTAATTAATGATTAATTTTTGTTGCAGGGTCTTGACTGCAGGAAACCTGAGAATTATTAAGGA
>LS058221.1:0-10220 GCA_900241095.1 Acartia tonsa
TGTAGTTTTCAATTACGGATTGTATCGTAGTATTAGCTACTCTACAACTCACTTTGGACGTTCAAAAATTACATTTTAAATTTTTTGGGCCAAATAACCGGGTATTTAGGACAAAACCAGGCTTGAATGCCAGGGGGAAAGCACCAAAAAACGCCAAAAACGGTTACCTATGCCGAACAGTTTCTTTACTCGCGCTGAGCCAGGTGTATTTGCAACTTTCCTGTGCACGTCACTAGAGCAAAACCAAAAAATTGGAATTCTGTTTTTACTGTAACAAAGCTTCCCTGAAATTTTCAGCTCAATCGGTCCATAAAAGTGGCGCTGGGCACTAATGGGTTAAAAGAACATGGAACAATTTTTGATTATTTTAATATTAACTATTCAAATTTTGGTATTTCACTATTTTTTTAAAACTCTTTTATTTTTGTTATCAATTTTATTTTACACAAAAAGCTCATATACTTTTATTTTTTGCTTTGTATTCTAATGAGAATTTTAAATGACTTGATTTTATTCAACTATCCAGCATGCATGTTTGTGTCAATAATGAAGACATTACGGGTTTTTATGTACAAAAACTCGTAAGATGGCCGATAAATAATTGAGTATAGTCATTACTCAGTTATCTCGCAGCGCACATAAGTAATAAGAAAATATATGAGATATATGTAGGAAATATAGCCTGGGTATTGTGGGTATCAAAAAACCTTGTACACGCCACTGCAATTGCAGCAATTAAAAGATTTATAACTTAATTGTAAAATTTTGCAACAACCAAAGTTATTTGCATAGCATTGCCAATTTTCATATTTGATAATAAACTACTGTGAAATACAAATATATAATAAAGTTGTGGAGCATTAGGAGTTAAACCTTTCAGAAGAAAGAAACAATTTACCAATAACTCACATGAGTTTGTGAAATAAGACAGATAATTTATCCCTGACTTTAATTTTGGAACAAGAATACTAATAATACTTTAAAAATTTGTAAATACATAACTTTTTTCTTTATTTTAGACAAAAATAATGAAAAATGAGAAAGTTAAGTATTTTAAGAGCATTGTTTCAGCTATTGGCTCTAGGACTGTTTGTTTATCAATTTCAAAACTCAATCTTCAAATATGTAACAGGACCAATAACTACACAAACTTCAACCACAACTTTGAAAGAGATCCAACAGCCACTGATTTACCTGTGCCAGGAAAACCAGTTTAACTACACAGAGGCTAGAGAAATTGGATATCGCTATTTGACTGATTTCACAATGGGAAAACTTGCTGACTCAAACAATTATACTTGGAATGGAAGATATGGTAATATTTCTTATCTTGAGGTTCAAGAAAGGATTTACAACACTGACTATAAGGATGTAGAGGTATGGAATTCACACACTGGAGAGTTAAATGATGTAAAAAAAGCTGATACTAAAATGGTTTACTTTACACCCTTTGGTTTTTGTTTGAATATTGAATCAACAAAAAAGTTCACCTATGTCAGAAACACAGCAAAATCTGAACTTTACATTGTGGACCCAGCCGGAGCTAACAAATTGAGTATGTATGATTCAAATGCTGCCAAAATTATCATTGGCCCAACAAATGTAGGCTACTATGATGATTTTGTCTTTAAACTTGAGGTCAAAATTCATGAAACAAGGATCCACCATGATCAAAATTGTTTGGATTATGAAAGGATGGGTACTAGCTATGATTCATGTGTTCTGAATGAGATGGAAAAATACTTGCTTAAATGGTATAAATGTTTACCTCCGTGGTTTCCTAAAAATAGCACTCTCACTTGTCTAAAGGGTGATGTCATTGAGGTTAATGATGTTAACTCAACAGTGCATACCCAGTTTTCAAAATTCATTACTGGATTGGGAATGGATACTCTTCTAACAACATGTTTGCCCCCATGTGTAAGCATGCGCTTCAAGCTAAATGAAGTTTATCATATATCTACCAGAATCAACAATGCAGCTGTTGATGTGAAAATCAAAGATGAAATAATAGTTTACACTGATGTTTATGCATATGATATGTTTAGTCTTGTTGTTGACTTAGGAAGTTCTCTGGGGTTATGGTTGGGTCTTAGTGCTCTCAGCATCTTTGATATACTGGTGGAATTCTGCATGGCAGCAAAAAGAAAATACTATCATTGATATCTGAGATCACAGATAAATAAAAGCAATAGTGTAGCAAAGACACAAATACTTTCAAACTAAAAAAAGTTAGAAATAAAAACAATCTAATTATTTTAAAAATAAAATCAATTTTTTATTACATCTTGTATTTATGATGTACTCAATTCTTAAATTTTTTTTATGTTATTGTCTCTAAAAATATTAATTAAAAGTGAAAAGTTTTTTATTTCTATCTAGCTTGATATCTGTTTGTATGTCCTTCTGAAGCTTAAGATCTTGGTAACTGCTGAACCAATTGGATTTCAGTTCTTCATGAAATATACCTTTTGGTCCTGTGGTAGTTTTAAGCTATTTTCTTGTGGTTTGGGACTCCCCTAACCCCCCCCCCTAAAAAAAAATATCCTACCCCCAATTAAAAAAAAATTAAGTTTATCTTTTAAAAAATTCTTTTAGGTAATAAGGTAATTTGTGCTAATATGTTTATAACGTAATTAAATATGTGTTTCAATTAATTTTAAAACTTAATATCAAGTCTATGAAATTATTTATAAAGGAAATGCGTTTAAACTTGAATTTAGTGAACTGCATTTTTTTTCAGGTTCAATATTTTAAATTACATTTATAGGGCACCTACATATAGGGAAATTTTCTACCACGTAGTTTTAGAAATATCTAGACTTGCAAGTACTTGAAAGTCGTATTCTTGTGATAATTGCAATTTTTAAAGCTAGCTTATTTTCACACAAACAGCATCACGGCTAATTTACTGATGTCTATTTGTTTGTTACTTATTGTAATAAATAATAATATATGTTTAATGGTATACTTATGATTTATGCATGATATCATTTTCAAAAAGGCACTTCATGCAACTATCCCTCTCTCATTTTTTTTCATTTCTATATAAAATGTTTATGTACTTAAATATCTGTTTATGAATTATAGATAATGTTTTGAATTTATATAATATTAGAAGTTAGTTTCAGAAATATTTTGGCTTTAACTGAAAACTGTCTCTATATCAAACCTATGAAGTAATTTATAAAGTACCCAATCTTTTATTTCTCTATGTTAAATAAACACAACCACCAACCATACATTCTAAAATGCTTGAATATTACTTTTTCTCTTCTTTTATAAAACTTTTGTCGTATTGTGATAATTCATTCATTTCCAATTATATTTGTTTAATAAATATGTGTTGCATCATTGGTATGTTGATCATGGTGACAATGCGTGGATGGAAAGCTGAGAGATGTCCTTACACTTGTTGGTCTCCATGTATAAATATTGATTGATGCCCTGATTTTGGTTAGTTCTGTTTTGTCTTCTGGTATTGTAGCTACGTGCACGGTATCAGTTGGACATAGGAGCTCTAGCCAAAACAGGTTAGTTTACTAATTTCTTTATTACACTTTTATATGCCCTTATCATGAAATAATAGTTATTGCACCTAAAAGGTGATCATCTTATTTATATTCGTAGCAAAGCTACTCTACAATTAGTACTAGTCGTTAGTCATAAGACTTAGGGGCGATTTATTTCAGTATTTTTAAAAGCAAGAAAATTTCTAAGTATTAAAGGTTTCCATGCATTAATATTGTATTCCAGTGATGTCATTATTAAATAACTCCAGCCAAATATTTTGACAGCCTAAAAAAATGTAAGAGGAAACAAGACTCAATCAACTTTCTGGTTCTGTGGGCAGAAAATATTCAAGAAACTGTGCTAATTGCAAATATTACATTTTTATGCATTTATTGTGCAAGGAATAAGAAAAGAAATTTAATGACTCAACATAAAAAAGTAAATAAATTGTATCACAATTATGTTAAAATGCAACAATGGACTTACATTTTGCTGTATGATTAAAAAATAAACAAGGATGTCAACATCCATAAAAGCGTACCTTTGAAACGGTAAGACAAACGAACATTAACACTTGTAGAATGTCAGAACTGAATAATCAGAATTATAAATTATAATTTCGAAATAGATTTTGGCGTAAATTTATTGAAAACTTCTTAAATACAGGATAATTTTTATGGACATACTTACATTTATAGGACTTGATTATGGAGATGCTTTGCTGATAATATTGTACTTTGTTGTCCTATGAATCAGTATTAAAAAAAATCAGACCAATCGGATAATTTCATCACATAAAAATTTGTTGTTTAAAATGTTAAAAAGCAACATGTTTAAAATGGACGTAGGGACTTTCTGGTAACGATTATAGAGTTGCTTCGCTTTCTAACTTGCAAAGTTAGGATAATCAATAGGATAATTCTAACATGCCTAAATTAACAAAAAGATCTATCCATTACGTACTGACTTTCGGATGTACGGACGGAACGACCCTAATTATAAGAAAGCTTTGCTTTTTAAAAAGTTTTTTTATCACTGAAAAAGTTTTAAAAGAAGGGAGTTATCTTTCTTTACTATATTGTTTAAAAATAGTCCATGTAAAGTATCTTTCTCTGAATCTCTCAAGTCATAATAGGTAAAAAAAAATTCTTTGATCTAGTTTGTATATTTCATAACACTAACCCTTTCATATTTTTACAGAATTAAAAGGATAGGATAATGCAGAAAAAATACTACCCCCTCCCAATTCTCAGGTGTTCATTTCATGCTTCAGCTGGTAATTATTTGTGTTGTGAAAAAATTTACCCACCAATGTCCTCTCCATCCCTGTATTTTAACCAAGTAATAAAGTAAAACCGCTAAAAATCTACAAGCAAATCATCTGTGTACATAATATTTCTTTTGATAATCTGTCACAGTTGACAATTGCAACTTCAACAGCTTAAACATTTCTGTGATACTTAGGCATAGATAAAAACTTAGAATCCAACTTAAAATAATCAAACATTCTCCTTTTTGATGTAGACACAACAACAATTGTGTAATTGTTTGTTGTTTTGCCCCTTTCATCTACTTTGTATTTTATAGATAGAAAAGTTGGTAAAAAATTAATATATTTTTATTCTTTAAACTCTGTAATTTTTTTTTATATTTTAAGAATTTACTATAATGCACCTTAAGAATTAAATCATAAAACTAATTATTTCTTTAAACTTTATGTTATCCAGCGAAAGAAACAATGGTTTTAGAAAAAGATCAATGATATCAGATCAAATTACTCAAAGATTTGTGAATATCATTTGCATTTGTAAAAAGCTACTTTTGTCTTGGTATATTTATATTATTAACAATTTAATATTGAAAAAATATAGTACGTTTTTGGTAGTTATTCTTTACAACCTTTTTTTCTTTTTTATGAACCTTTATTCTGATCATTTAAACTTAAATCTAAGACATATGCCATTATAACATAAAAAGGCTTTTTCTGCCTTATTACTTTGAGTGAAGAATTTCATTACATTGGTATGTATGTCCTTCAACTTATTCTTTTTTTAATAACATTTTTGTATGTATTATAGTTAAGTATTGTAAAAAAATGATTTAATTAATATGGTTGTTTAGTATGGCTTCAAAATATATTAATATCCGCTGGATTAGAACCGGTCCTCAGCCGTAAAAAATAATCATGTATATTATTGTAATATACACAATTTTTCACGAATATTAAAATAAACATCATAATATTAATTCAAGTTGTCAGCCAAAGCCTTGGGTTACTAGGGACTAACAAAACTGGAATTGGTCCTCTGATTTTGCGTTTTACGATACAGTTACGTGGAAATGTAATACGATGCGATAAATAAATATTAGACAATTATTTCTCATAATTTGTGCTAAAAGAAAGCATATTATTTTTGTTATTTTCTAGTGGCGATGTTGTTTATGTTGTCATCCTTGTTTATATTACAGCTTCGAGATTTGAAGATAATTTGCAATAATTTGCTTCACTTTAAAACAAAATAGCGACAATTTCCTATAAAGTTCAATGTAAAGCATCCCCCCACCCCTTTCTTAAAACTATTTTTTTTCGAAAAAAAATCGTCGAAAACCTTTTTCTATCATCCTATAAGATGTGTTTTTAGCATTGCAGTATTGTCTAAATGTATGTCCTTTGAGATCTTACAACTGGCAGAACAAGTTGATCATCAATAATAAAGTATTGAGCATTGACAGGTTTAAGTCTATTCCACCCACCCCCCCAAAAATTTTTTCCTTTCTAAACAAACAATCCCTTTTGGGTCCTAAAATTTTAGTATCATAAAAATGTGAAATCAGGGAGGGTCAGAATAACTGGCACCCCACCAAAATGTGACACTGATATAATGTCTGGCTTTGATAAAATGATTTCATCAGCTTGCAACTTATAACAAAGGAAGCTAACACAGCAAGAAAAGAAAATAATCAGAAGAGCGAACCTAGTAAAAGTGTCTGACTCTGATTATGACGTAAAAACAAAATTAGCCAATGAGAAGCCAGAATACACTGTGATTAACCAAATGGTAAAATTTATAGTGGCCTCTCATTAGTTAATTTTTTTACGTCATAATCAGAGTCCGACACTTTTACTAGGTTCCAGAAGAGCGTTGTTGTCTACATAAGAAGTCTGTCCGTCTGTGTTACTGCAGCTTATACCAATAACGGAATTTATTCGGGGAAAAAATCACGAAACCTATACGTGTTTTTCAGCTGTTGTTGGGGGGGCAACACATCGTACAATTGACGACCTCTCTGTTTGCCCCCCAAATATTATTTCAGGTTTTTTCGCTTGTTGGTTATACCTTATACCTGGTGTTACTGTCTTTTTGAATAAAGCTAACGATACTATCGACCGCTTAATTGATTGATACTGCTTTCCAAGGTATGTTATTTAGGTGGTTGAAACTTAAAACACCTGTCCAGGGAAAAAAACTATAAAAAAGCTGTTATCGTTTTTTTTTGGAAGACATATACAGAATAGCTTCGCTACTAATGATATCAATAACAATAACATACCTCCTTCTTGTTGATGTGTAGTATAGCTTTTTTGCTGTTTATTAGAAATAGCGTAGCTGCTCTACAATCAATGTGTTTCTGACTATCAGTATTTCTTATCCATATATAAAAGTAACCGAATGTCTCTCTGTCTGTCTGTATGAACCGCTGTACCATTATGATTTTCAAGTACATTTTAGCTTCCTATATGTCCAGTGAAAGTTTATAACTATTTTGGGGGATGATACCATTTCCCTCCCAAGCGAAATCGCCCTGAATAAAATAAAAAATCCCTCCCCCTTTTTTTTAATTTCTACCTTTAAAAAAAACTATAATTTTGAAAGTGGGGAAGGTCAACTCACTAACTTTCCTCCCCACCCCAGGGCCTCTAGGGGCGTAGCTGCTATTATGTATAATAGTAATTAGTTTAGTTGTTTCCTAGCTACTCTACAATCAATGTGTGTCTGTCTATCTGCATGTGAATACCTTCTTCTATTTTGTAATTCGTTTTTGTTGCTTCTTAGTTCTTAGAGCATGACTACTCAATAATCAATGAATGTATGTCTGTCCCTGTACAATTTCTTTGGATAAATGTGTATCATCTTTTTGCTGCCTCTTAGATATAGCATAGCTTCTCTACAAGACTTGTATTCTAAGCCTGCTTTTTTTTCTAATTTGTAATATTGTCAGCTTCACATAAATTTTAGGTCAAAAAACTATAAGATCCAAAGTATGCAATAAATATTTGTAAGTTTAGTATTCAACTGTAGTATTTATGGGCGCATGCTATCACCATGAATTTTTTTTTTTTTTTATCAAAAGATTTCATTACAAATAAGCAACTACACTTTATAACTAATGAAAATGTGATTCTCACATCTACAATTGTTTATTTTTTTAAGCAAAGCTTTTTCATGAAATTAGGGTCTGTCCGTCCGTTCGCAAAGCCTAGCTCTTTTCGTTAATTAAAGCAGGTTAGAATTGTCCTGTCGATTTCAAACTTTGCATGCTGATTCCTATAACAGTTAGGCACGACTTAGAAAGCGCAGCAACTCTATAATTTTTACCAGAAAGTCCGTATGTTCTTTTAAAACAAGCTGATTTTTTACTTTATGACAACAAATTTTTGTATTTTAAATATTATCCAATTCATCTGATTTCTATTACAACAAGGTACAATGTTATAAGCGAAGAATCTCTATAATAAAGTCCTAAAATTTTTAGTATGTGCTTGAACAGTATCACGTATTTATGTACTTTTGCAACAAATTTACCAATTTTGTATAGACATTATTATTCTGCTTATTTGGTTCTGATACTCTACAAGTCTTAATTTATATTCGTTTGTCCTTCCATTTCAAAGCTTTGCTTTTATGGAAGTTGTCATCATTGTTTAACTTATAATGAAGATTCCAAAAAAACAATTATATTTAAGAGTATAGCATTCTTTGAAAGTTATGCCCCTTTAATTATTGCCAACTAGTGATCATCAAATTTCAATTTTATTACGCATAAAGTCGTTTCTTAATGCCAATAATTGCGGAATGTTCACATGATCGGTGAATCAGGACATTCTAGGCTTATTAAGACAAATTTGCATAGTAAAATTGTTTCTAAGAAAGAAGAACCTCTTTTTAAGGGGTTTTCATTACCACTTCACCCTCATTTTTATGACGTCACTTGGCTGGTTTTTGCTAATTATAGAGAAGTGAATTGATCGTAAGAGATTGATGACATAATTAAAGTTTGACTTTTTTTAAAACAAGGATGACAACATCCATAAGTAGCGAAGCTATAAAATTATAAATAGACATCTGGGAAAAATGTACGATTGTCTTTTGAAGCTTGAAGCTAATAAGAAAAACGATAATAATTAAATTTCGTTTTAGCACCCCAACCAATAGTAAGTCTTTATAAAACTTGGTCAAAATATGTAGAATAATGACTATTTTAATTTTTAAAAATTCCATCCGTTTATCTTGAACAGGAGTTAAGAAAAGTATAAAACTTTAAAAACTAGGAATCGATCTAACACCCCAACTAATAAGGGTATTGTAATAAAACTTGTTGGAAATATGTAGAGTTTAAATTTATTCAATCCCTGAAAATTTCAGCTGTCTATCTTGTATAGGGATCGAAAAAATTATGAAAACTTAAAATCTAGAAATCGATCTAGCACCCCAACCAATAAAGGTATCTTAATAAAACTTGATGGAAATTTGTAGAATTTGAATTTATTTAATCTCTGAAAATTCCAGGCATTCATCTTGAACAGAAATTGAGAAAATTAGAAAAACGTAAAAATCTAGTAATCGATCTAGCACCCCAATTAATAGACAGACGGACAAAACAATGTATAGATTAGATGCTCATATGTCTTAGTAATCTTCACTAAAAATTTTAGCTGTCTATCTCAAATAGAAGCCGAGAAAATCACGTTTCCCTTATAGCGTTACTGACTGATTGACTGACGAACGGACGGACAGACAAAGTGAATTATAGAGTAGCTTCGCTACTAAAAAGAGCTAAGATAAAACAAACGGAAATTTGCAATTACTCGCGCTTTTTTAAGCACTGTATTTTTTACTATTGCAGATTATTTTCATTAACATAAAACCCTACAAATATTTATGAAGTATACAATTTAATTTAGAATAATATTATGAAAATTTATTACCCCTAACCAAACCATACTTCCGAAAAATCTGCTTGCAATAAAATAAGTGTTTAAACATTACAGCGAAATATTTTCACACATAATTTTGATTTATACCTAATCGGATGGTTGATAATAATGTACATCCAAAACATTTTGACACGACAAGGGAAGACAATTGCACGACCATTGTTTTGAAGTCTTAAACTTTCATTATAAGTACTCCTGGTATGATACAGTATTAGATTAAGGCAGTTTGTTTATATTTAATACCTGTAAATGGTCTTTAGCAATAAAATAGAACTGATTTTTTGGCTATTAAAAAAGAAAAAAATATGGCTGCTCTATAGAAACCCCAATAAAAAATGGTATATGTGCAAATTTCTACTTTACAGCCTGCCAGGATTACAGGTAGGACCAATGGAAGATAATCTATCCACAAGGTGAAAGAGAGAGAGAGAGAGAGAGAGAGAGAGAGAGAGAGAGAGAGAGAGAGAGAGAGAGAGAGAGAGAGAGAGAG